>PVHY01017912.1:19624-30407 GCA_004024945.1 Uropsilus gracilis
CCAGCCTCAGCTTCCCAGGTAGCTGGGATTACAGGCGCGTGCCACCACGCCCAGCTATTTTTTTGGAACTAGGTCTCCAACTACGTTGTCCCGAGCGGGAATCAAACCGTGGCTTCCTAGACTGCTGCTTAAAGGCATGCGCCACCATGTCATGTCTTTATTTTCTCTTAAATATACCTTTAGGTATATTTTAATTAATGCTTAACTTTCTTATTTATAGAATAGTCAATCAGTAGTGTGTTTCTCAGTTTCTACATATTAGAAGTTTTTCCTGATTTCTTTTTATGATTGATTTCTATTTTATATCATCATGATCAGAGAAAATACTAGATTCTACTTTTTTGTGTGACATGTTCTATGTGCACCTGAGATAAACCTGTACTCAACCCTTTTTTGGATGTGTTTATTTTCTGATCCAAAGGCATGTTCTGTCCATTTTCATCTGACTGCTGACATAAGAGAATTTGCTATTGCCACTTTGTCTTTAGGTTGCTGGTTCTACTTATTTCCTTGTTCAATTTTCTTGTGGGGGAAGTTTAGTGTTTGCAAATTCCATCAACTTGTTTTTGTCTAGAAAATCTTAATATTTCTCCTTCTTTAGTTTGGTTGTTAACTTGTTTTGACTTTTCCTTTTGACATTTTGATTGATTCCCCTATATCCCATCTATAAGAGGAGCCATGGGTTTCTGTCTTTTTCTTTCTGACTTCTTTCTGCTAATATGACTCCTTCTAGGACCATTCATGTTATCAAAAATGCTTCAAATTTGCTATTTTTATTGAATAGTGTATGCCCTTGAATAATATCGCATTGTATAAATTTACAACGTATTCTTCATCCATTCATCTGTTTTGGGGCATTTGGGTTGTTGTTTCCATTTCCTGACAATTGTGAATAGTGCTGCAATAAACATCCAAGTATTTCTCAGTTTTTTTTTTTCTAGCTATCTTCAGTAGTATTTTTTTCCCCCTTAATTCAATATTATGCATATTGGCATAGGGTTCATTATATTTAAGATAGGAGTTGTTCTTTTAGTTTCATGGATTTGTATTTGTTCCTTTCTCAATTTTGGGAAAGTTTTATCTGTCGTTTTGGGAAAAAGGTCTTTTGTTTCCCCCACCCCATCCTTTTCCCATATCCTTACATTGCCTTTCCTCATGTGGTCTGATCATTTGTTCAGTGTTTCTTCATTTTAAGATCACATTCCTACCATCTGGGGACTTAACAAATTTTCACTGTAGTCATTAAATTATCTTCTATTTTCTCTAAACTGCTTCCAAAGCTTACTCTAGAATTTTAAGTCTCATATATTGAGATTTTACATCCTGAATCTCCTTCATTTACGAATTAATTTCTATTTTGTGTTCATTAAGATTATTTTTAAGATCAATAGTTTGTCTTTATGAATTTTATTATATCTCTTTGATTAGTTTTTCTGAATTGTTTTGTATCTCTTTGATTGGTTTTCTGCATTTTCTTCCCACTCTTTGATTTTCTTTTATTACTGCAATATTCAACTCTCTACCTGGTGGATAAAATCTTCCATGTCCTTATGGTTGGATTCTGGTGAATAGTGTATGCCCTTGAGTTCTCAAAATATCATATATAACATTTTTTTTGCCCATCTTGCTAATTTATTTCTTTATTAAAAAGTCTTTAGTGGTAATTTAGATATTTGAACCACTTCTATTTCCCAGTAGGTTGTGCTGTGGTTTTATTTGATTTTTATATTTTTTGTTTTTGCTAGATTCTGTAGGCACACAAACCTGATTCTACAGCTGCTGGATCAGTTGTGAAAGGCACCTGTGTGAATGCCAATGTGCTGTGGAGGGGCTGATTTGTGTTTTTGGCTTCGCCAATATCCTTGAACAAGGGTTCTAGACCAAATATATTTCCATTTATTCACTGTAATTGTGTTTCATGAGGTCAGTTCCATTTTAAGTGGAGGAAATGGAAGCATAGTTCAGTACTCTCACCTTGTTCTTTATACTTGTGACCTGTCCTGTGGAGTGCACTCTGGTTCCTCTGCCTGTTTATTCCCTAGGTTTAAGGTATGTATGTCCACACCATTAAACTTTTTCCTCCCCAGGGTTGTTGGCTGAGCAGAAACACTGCCATTTTTATAAAAGCTTCCATTCCACAATTATAGCTTCCAAGCATTTATCTCCACCACCTCTTTTTAAAGGAAAATTTCATCTCTTCCATATAACTTCTTGTGTAGGTCTGCTAGTTAGTGATATCCAAATGGTGTTCCAAATGGTTAGACAACAGCTATGGGACCTCCTTACCATTTTTCTTAGTGTCTTTTATATAAAGGTGATTTGGGGAAACTATAGCATACCGATTATTCTTTTTGGAATGTAACTGTAATTCTAAGTGTTACCCCACCCAAAATTACTTTTAATTTGACATATAATTTTAAAGTGGAAAATTTTGTCTTTTGCTAAAGAAAGGGAAGGTGACAAAAGATAGGATGAATTTTTTAAATAAAAAACATTATGCTGGATGCTGTGGCACCAAGGAAATTATCACTCCTTTTTGTGTTCTTCTAGACTACATATATTCAAACTAGCATCAGGCAGAATGATAAGAGAGGGAAAAAAAGAAGTCTAATAATGATGCATATACCTCCTGTATACATGGAAGAGAGTAACTCACCCACATGGATTTAGATATCATCTTAATTTAGCTAAAATATTAGAAGTTGGGAAGTTGTGGGGAGAAAAGGAGAAATTAAGTTGCAATGAGTTTACCAAGGAAGGCACAATAAATACACAAATGGCCAATAGGCACATGAGAAATTGCTCAACCTCACTAGCAATCAGAGAAATGCAAATCAAAACCACAGTGAGTTACCACCTCAAACCAGCAAGAAATGCCTATGTCAAACAAAACAAAACAAAACACCAAAACAGGCAGCAACAAGTGCTGGCAGGGATGTGGAGAGGAAGGAACATTCTTACACTGCTGGTGGGAATGCAAACTGGTCCAGCCACTATGGAGGCAGTATGGAGGACCCTCAAACTAATGAAAATGGAACTGCCATTTGATCCAGCAATAGTACTTCTGGGAATCTACCCATAGGATCCCTCAATGTGAGTACAAAAGGACACCTGTGCTTGGATGTTTATTGCAGCACTATTTATAATTGCAAGAACATGGAAACAACCCAAATGTCCCAGAAACAGATGAACAGACAAAAAAGATGTGGTATAATATACACAATGAAATATTACTTATCAATTAAAAATGACAAATTTGATGATGTTTTTGGTAACATGGGTGTACCTAGAAGAAATCATGTTAGCAGAAACAAGTCAGAAAGAAAAACACAGAAACCAAATGGTTTTTCTAATATATGGACATTCAAATGAAAGTACACAGCAGGGAAGGGGGACCAACTAGAGGGGCCAGGGAGGGGAGGAGGTGGGTGACCCCCAGGGATTACAATGATATGAAATATATATATATATATTACTTACATAAAATTAAAAAATATATATAAACCAACAAAAAATTGTTGTCCTTAGGTAGGTCAACTACTAAATTATGTCTTGGTTAGTTATGAATTTTATTTATTTGAGCATTGTATCAATGAGACGTCTTTGTATTAATGTTAGTGAGTGGAAATGAATTTCTAACTAGAGATAACTTTTCCAACATGACTTGATTTTAAGAAAAATCTATCTCACTCTCTTTCTCAGCATAAATATAAGATATATATATATATATATATATATATAAGCCTAAAAGTAAACTTGTATAAATAATACCAAATTCTTATCCAAAAATAAATAAATAAATAAATGAAAGTTCTGTCTTCTGGTTCTGTTCTGTCTTCTCTATTTAAAAGAGATTAAGAGTTTAGGTCTTCCTTGGACAGTGAGGGAGATGTCTTTAAAGGAGAGAAAAATTTTCCCTTTTTTCACAAAAATGTTACCACCACCCACAGTCTTCAGAGTCCATCCCATGAAATACAATACAATTAGAAGTTAAACAGTATTTTGAAGGAAGGAGAGGAGTACAACATTTACTGGAAGTTGGTAGAAAATCTGATTTTATCACAGTTTTGAAAACTTGAAGATATCTGGGACTGTATTCAGGTGGTTGGGGAAATAACAAATTAGAGAAGAGTAGTTGTGAGGAGTTTATGTGGGAAGATGACAGAAAATTATTCAAAATTTTAATTTTACCGATTGATTGATTGCATGTGCATGCATGCACGCACACACACACACACACACACACATAACATCATTGTCTACCCTAAGGTTCTTCCATCACCTTATCACCCTTAAATCACCTTAATCTTGTGCCTTCCCTCTCCCCTGATTTTATTCTCCTCCTCTTCTGTTGTTCTGTTGGTAGTTTTAAATTTTTCTTTTTCATTTGTTTGTTTGTTTCTGCTGTATCCCTCATATAAGTGAGACCATCCTGTATTTTTCCTTTTCTTTCTGGCAAACATGATTCCTTCTATCTCCATCCATGTTGTTATGAATGACATAAGTTTGTCTTCTTTGATTGATGAATAGCATTCCATTGTGTATATCTACCACATCTTTTTCAGCCATTTATCAGTTTTGGAGTATTTGGATTGTTTCAGAGAAAATTTTTAGACATTGAATATTGAGCAATGAACATTTGAAATTCTTGAAAAAATTAAGTTCTATATATATAATGTGAATATCTTTTACCATGGTATTTTTGGAAAAAAAAACAACGAATAAATGAGAGCCAGGAGTAAGACATGGTGAAGAAAACAGGTTTTTAGAAATTTGCTTGTACTAGTAACATCTATGAATAAACTAAATTACAATGTGCAAAAAACCTTAGCATACTCACTAGCACCTTTTAGCTCTCAAGAATATGAAATCAGAAATAACTCCAAGGCAGAGATAGAACATATTATGATTGAATAGGATTGATAATTTTAAGAGAACATAGTCAACAGTATGTAGGTGAATGTTAGTGATCTTTGATAAATGATAAAGTGAAAAAATGAGAACATTTTGCTTTCCACCAACAATGCAAAAGTGTCCCTTTTTCTCCACATCTACACCAGTACTTGCTGTTGCTCATTTTTTTGATGTGGGACATTATTACTCATGTGAGTTGTTATCTCAATGTGGTTTTGATATACATTTCCCTGATTATAAGTGACATCGAGCAATTTTTCATATGCCTGTTGGCCATTTGTATTTCATCATTAGAGAATTGACTTTTAAGGTCCATGCACTTTGGAAAGCTATGTGGAGGATCCTGAAACTACTTAAAATAGAGCTACCATCTGATCCAGCAATTCCCCTTCTGGGAATCTACCCAAAGGATACAAAAACACCAATTCATAAGGAAACCTGAACTCTTATTGTGGCACTGTTTATAATAGCCAGTACATTGTAATAGCCCAAATGCCCAAAAACTAATGAATGGATCAAAAAGTTGTGGTATAAATGGAGTATAATTCAACAATAAAAAAGACAAACGTCATTTGTAGCAACATGGAGCTAGAAGGAATTATTAACTGAAATAAGTCAAACAAAATAAAAGAAATACCATATGGTTTCATTTATATGTGATGGTGGTGGTAGAAATTTGGAATACACAACAATCTAAGAAAAATATATAGCATAAATAAAAATTATATTTAGAACAAATAATTCCTTTTTTACTTAAGCTGCTTCAGATAAATTAACAAGTCAGTTTATATTTCTTTTCAACTCTGTATTTGTGTGGCAGGAATAAATAGAGGCACAAATTTACAATGTAAGAAAGGAAAGAATTGGAATATTTTACTCGCAGAGAAATTATAGCCCTTCATTTTTCTTTTAACCTCGAACAAATGGTATGGTGATGGGAGCAATTATGAGATGGAAATTATGCTTGTCTAAATGAAAAGACAAATACATGTAATGATTAAATAGATTTAACTATTTTTAAATTCAAAGACACTCTACTTTCCAAGCTTTGCATCATTGTTATTTTCTCTGAAAACATTCTCACCCAAGCATCCACTGCTTCATCCACAAGCAATCACTTTCAGTGATTGACATTAACATTCTTCCTAGCATTTGTTATGACCTGAGAATATCATGACATGAGATATACTTATTTATTTGTTTTATAGTTTATTGTTTATAACCTTTCCCTCAACTGAAATGCAAATTCTTAGAGAGCAGAGAATTCATTCTTTTTTGCTGATATATGTCCACTTCCTATAATAATGCTAGCACATTATAATTACTCAATAAACAAACACATAAAGAGATGAAGAATAAAGCAGGCTTTTGTTTTTCCTACAACTGGAGGAGAAAGATACATTTTTTTCAGAATTGTCACTGTTCTATTTTTTAGAAATAAGATTTTAATAATTTTGGAGTAGTTTTATATTCATAATAGATCTATCTATTTAATCTATCTATCTATCTATCTATCTATCTATCTATCTATCTATCTATCTATCTATCTATCTATCTATCTGTCTGTCTGTCTGTCTGTCTGTCTGTCTGTCTGTCTGTCTGTCTGTCTGTCTGTCTGTCTGTCTGTCTGTCTGTCTGTCTGTCTATCTTCCTGTCTATGGGTGGGTGGGCTGGTCAGTTGGTCAGTTGGTCAGTCGGTCTATCTCATCCATGTAAATATATTTCAAGTATTATGGTTTTATATACCATCTACCTAGTTTTTCTATTTTGTTAACATCTTACATTACCATGATACATTTGTTAAATTTAAGAAACCAACATTGGTCTTTCATTCTTTTTGTTTCAGAATAGAACTCTAGATGTCAAATTCCGTTACATTTCTCCTAAATCTATGATAGATCCTTAGTCTTTCCTTTTTTTTTCACGTCACTGAAATTTTTGGTGCTAATCTCTTTTTGAGAGTTCAAACTTTGACAATTTTACCTCACCTGGATAAGATGGCAGAGAATATCTCCAAAATGCATACCTGTAGTTACTTCAAGGGACATGTCCTTATTTTAATTTACTTAGTTTCCATTGAAACACTGAGGCCCTTGTATGGTTAGCTTCGGCTGGCTTCCCTATTTAGAGTTATTTAAAATTGGGGCTAGGAATTCAACATATGATTTTGGAAGGGAACATAAACATTCAGTTGATAATAGATCAAAGGTACCTTCTTAAAATTAGGTCTGATCTGAGATCATTGCTCTTTTGCTTATCAAAATTCTTTGATTTCCAACTGTTTCTGGCACAAGGTACAAATTCTTGACCAGGGGTCATTTACACCTAGATTCTGTTCCTTGTTCTTGTCACATAAAAATTCTCCCACTCAACTGATGTCCAGGTAACATCTTACTATCTACCAAGTCTTTCATTTCATGTTTCCAAACCTTTGTACATGCTGTGTTCTCTGAATCAAAGATCTTTATTTATTTTACATTCTGGAAATTCTTCCTTTATGCTATAGCTCAGGGACCCAAACAAAATATCTTGAGATGAGAATTATGTGCAAAATTATAAGAAATAAACTTTCATAAACAAAACTGGTAAGAGTGTGAGAGTGAGAACAGAAAAGGGGAAATGACCCATCTAGGGGAGAATTTGAGATAAAATCCCATGGAGGGTGGTTTAAGTATAATTTTTCTAGGACTCTGGAGTACAAGTGATAACCTGAAAATTTCCCATCTTGGGCCAATAATTTAGACATTTATCCTCTTATATACTCTAGTGGTCATTGACTTAGGGCTTCCTTAGTGGGAGCATTTAAATATTCAGGCACTTGGAAAATTCAGTATGTGCAGTCAAAGAATCTCCAATAGTTGGAAGACAATACCCAAAGAGTCAGAGGTTCAAGATGTTAGATATGAAACATTGTTATTGCAAAGGCTATTGTGGGTCAAAGGACAGTGCCCAGGTAGATGACAGATGACGATTTATGGGTTCTCACCTCTATGCTCAATTGCAAGACCACTCAGTTTCAGAGAACAACATCATCACAAACGGCTGGTTCTCTCAACCTAGATCATATCCACAGTGTCCATAAATCCCTAACAAAAGACCATTCATTCAAGATGGTACTGTCATATCACTGAGAACCTGGAACTCATAGAACAACAGCAAACAGTGGGCCTGGATCTAACTCAGTGGCAGCTGGAGATGTTCATAGGTGATGTTGCTGTGATGATGCTACAGCAGCCAACAGCAACAATCTCCATTTTTGAAAGGAATAGGGTTAAGAAAAGAAACACCTACATAGACACAGATGGACAGTAGAGCTGTGCTTTGCTAGGGAAAGGATTGTTCTTCAATAATGTTCTTTTATCAGAATTATGGGAATTATCATCTCAGAATCAGATTGTGTTGGTCTTCTATAATTGATAATTCTCTCCCCCCACCTCTTACTGATAACCTTTTATGTTGCCACCTCAGATTCCTGGTTAAGTGGATTTTACTTAAGATTCATTAATTACCCCTACTCTCAGCTCTGATGTTTGCCCTTGTGAGAACATTCATCCTAAGTTTTCTACTCTCAGCTCCCACCGGAATCACAAAATTTGTTGTTTAACTCATATTTAACAATAACTTGCACCATATACACATCCAGTGTAGCTTTGGGGATGTTACTAACACTGCTGTTTAAACTTTTAGCTGTGCGGGGCAGTACCTCTCTACCTGTTTGCCCTCCCGTATATAGAAAAGTGAAAAACAAAGGGTACCCTTGAGATTTGGAAATATATCTAATGGATCCTTGGGGTCCTCTTGTCAGGGTTTTCAATGTTTGTGAAAAATGTAACTCATAATATTTTGTATTTTTAGCAATTGTTCTTTGGTTGTCTGCATTTCTAGGCTGGCTCAGAAAGCTAAAAATCATTACTGTGTAAGACGTAATTCCTGATAGGGCAGTGAAGAAGGAGAGAAAACAGGATTTGGCCTGGGCCAAATTAAAGTAAAGAAGAGTTTATTTCTGCAAGTTCCTGGATGAAGTTCATGCACCCCAGGGTGGGATTTAGTGAAGTGGCATGCAGGTGGAGTTGGTGTCTGCTTTTCTATGGGCAGGGACATGGGGGATGGGTTTGCTGGTGTGGCAGGCAAGGTTGGCAAATGGGTAATGTCCTTTGCTGGGTGAGGTGGGCGAAGTTGGGTTTGGTGGGCAAGGTGGGCAAGGTTGACAGCAGTTTTAGTTATAGCTGGAGGGTAAGATTTGGGTTGGGTGTTGTCCATAGAGAACTTGTCCAGCAATCCTTAATGGGTGGAGAGTACTAGTGCCCTTAAGCTGACCTTTCATTTTCCTCATACCAAAGGCATTTGCCTGTTTTAATTTTGTTAACTATTACATGTGCTATGTCCATATAATAGACAAAAAAAAAAAAAAAACCTGAAATTCAGAGATACCAATGTCATTAACTTGCCATAATTCTGTGAATGCTGTTGGAAAATTTAAGAGAACAGAAGCAAAGATAAAGGACTCTGTTATTTACAAAAATTGGAGCAGTCTTTTCTTTTGCTAGTTCCCAATCCCCTATTCCTATAGGACAAAGCACCAATAACCAGGAGAGAAGGAGAATTATCCTACTCTCAGGATAGTATGTGTAGTTAGTTGCTTGTAACTCTTTAAGGAAATGCCATCTTTGTCTTCCATGGTTATAAGAAGACCTGTCCTTTGTTCCAGAAAGAGATCTTATCTCTCTTCTAAGACTGTTTGCTACACAAACACTCAAGAAAAGATAATCCAGAAGATAATCCACTGCTCTCAAGACCTACAGAAATATTAATGACACAGGTAGAATCATTTCCCAACACTACCTCACACTGATATCTGCTGAGAAAACAGAGAAAATGGGGTGCTTACCCAAACCTACAAAGGGTAGTAGCTGGCCCTTTAAAGCCAGCCACATACCAGGTTCTTCCCGCGCATGCAGTAGCAAGACCACACAAACTTTAAGAGGGAGGCAAAAACAAATTTACTTTTTAAAAGACAAATTGGAAAAGAGTCACTGAGGAGTATAGGGAACCCCTTTAGTAATATTACCACACAGCACAGTCTCTAGTCCAAAGTGCACATAGCTTTAGCAGCCATGTGTGTCCACAAAATGGTGACTTGCCCCACCACTGCCCCACCTTCAGCCAGATGAAGGAGTTAAGACGGTGCTGTCGCTCCTTCTTCAAAGACACATCTGCACTCACTGCAAGCCAGAAGAAGCCAAGATGGTATCGCCAATCCTTCGCCAAAAGGAGGAGATTTAAATCCAACGAGGAAGACCAGGGTGGCATCCTCAATTCTTCTCCAAAAGGCACAGCTCCGGCATTCCTTCAGCTCCAGCTCCACAGTGACTCGGCATAAGCAAAACTCACTGGATACAGCAACACAGGAAGCACTTCAGACGTCTCACATTGAAAAAGGCAACACAGCAAACTCTCTTCAGTTCTTCAGAAGACCTCCAAGCTTTGTAGTTTCAAAATTAAACCAAATTTTCAAGTACCACGTTTCCAAGACAGCTCACACAGGTCACAAGTTTTTCCAACATGCTTCCCTGGGCTCCTCACTGGCCGGGGTTGAGGATGGAAGCCCACAGCTTGACTTCCTTCCCTCCCTGCTGCCCCACATGGCAGCAGCAGCTCTGAGGCCTCCAGCCTCTCTGCTGCTTCTCTCTGTACTTTCCTTCTCCGTTCTCTTCTCTACTGTTCTGTGTTCTGTCTCTTTCCCTGTCTTTATTATCTCTGTCCCTTCCCTGATTCTTTAATCCTCTTTTCTCCCAAGAAGGCTTAAATTCCCTTCTCCAAATCTCTACCCACCAATGCTAACAATAGCTATTTTATTTTATTTTTTTTT
>PVHY01017913.1:0-30329 GCA_004024945.1 Uropsilus gracilis
TTTTTTTTTTTTGAGACTAGGTCTCACTATTTTTGCCCGTGGAACCGCAGGCTCTCGTTGCCCGGGGTACCACAGACTCAAGCAATCCCCAGCCTCAGCTTCCCAGGTAGCTGGGATGACAGGCGCGCGCCACCACACCCAGCTATTTTTTTTGGAACTAGGTCTCGCTACGGGCCCCAGGCGGGACTCGAACCGCGATTCCTAGCCCCGGCCGCTTCATAGGCTGAAGCTTACAAGCACGAGCCACCGTGCCCGGCCCAGCAATACTATATTTGTAATACTGATTTTCAATTTCATCAATAAAAAACTTGTGGAACTTAATAAAGACATAATTTTATACTAAGCAATAAAAATCACTTGTAAAATCTGCCAGTGTCCTAGGTTAATGAGATTGAAGAAACAGACTGATAAGGGTTTTATTTCACAAACGCTGACTTAGTATCAAAACCTCAAATATCTAATTTTAGTATCTAGTTTGAAGAACATTAAGACTAAGACTGGAAGAGTGAATAAATTAAGCAGAATTCAGGGACTTGCAAGGAAACATAAATGGGTCTAAGAAGAAATGAGATTGGTGCAAAAAATTATTAAGGAATATTAACTGAAAAGTTCATACATTCGGTGAAATGTAAATTTACAGATTCATGAAGCACAGTGAAACTAAACAGTAGCTCAGAGAAAATTATTTCCAGGTAAATCATCATAATACAACTAATTAAAACTGAAGATAAAATTTAAAAAGTTTTTTTTGAAGCAGTGAGGGAAAATACCATGTACTTCTTTCTATGGTTGGAAACATTGATTCATACACCTCTGAATTTGTCATCAGAAACCATGAAGGCTAGAAGACAGTGGGACAACATCTTTAAAGTGCTGAAGAGAAATAAATGTCAACACAGTTTCCTACATCCAGTGAAAATATGCTTTATCACTTTAGATGAAATAAAGACATTCATAGGAAATATGAAAACTAAGAGTGTCATTTGTCGGCATATTTTACAAGAAACAATAGAGAGCGTTCCCCAGGATGAAGGAAATTTTTTTCAGAAGATAACTGGAATTTTTAAGGATGAAGCAAGAGCATCAGATATTGCAAATATATGGGTAAATATCAAAGACTATTTTTCTCCTAAGTTATTTAAAATATGTATTACAGTTAAAATCAAAGGGGTAACATTGGTAGAGTTTCTCGTGTAAGTAAAAGTTATGCTTTATGAAAACTAAAACAGTTAAAGGTAAAGGGACTTATAGTTTATATGGCTTCTATAGCTTGCTTGAAATGGTAAATTGCTAACTTTAAATAGATTGGAAAACATGTGCATATATTGCAATTTCTTGAGAAATGATAATAATTTAAAGAAAACAGCAAATTATTGCAGTATGTAAATTAAAATAGACTATTAAAAAAATCAAATCCAAAATAAAGCAGTTAAAAGGTAAGAGGAATAAAAACAAAGGGATTACACAGAAACAAATAATGCCAGACCGAAAACAAATAATGTCAACAATTGAATATAAATAATCTGAATATCCTATTCTATTGTGTATATATACCACATCGCCTTGTCCCAATCATCTGTTTTGGATTGTTTCCATAGTTTGGCTACTATAAACAGTGCTGCAATAAACATGAGAGTGCAAGTTTTCTTTTGAATTAGTATTTTCTAATTTTTCTGGTAGATGCACTATGGTGGTCATACCTGAGGAGGGGGAGAACACTGTAATTTCAAAGTGGTGACAATAATGTAAACCAATGTTACTGTAATTCAAAAAAATGAATTTTAAAGTGAGAGGACTAACAAGGAGATAAATAGAAAAGTGAATAATAAAAGTAAGACACAATTGTGTGCTCTCTGTGTGAAATGTATAATAAATATTTATGTATAGTTTTAATTTAAAATGATGGAAAAAAGATATACCATGGAAATATTAATCAAAGCAGTGTTCTATTAGTTATATTAATAGTAAATATAACAAGTTTCAGAGTAAGAAATAATATCAGGAATCAAAGAGGAGTTACAAAATTATGAAAGAATCAGTTCACCAAGAAGACATAATAATTAGAAAAGAGATGAATAGAGATATAGAATATCTAAACAACACCTTTACCAACTGAATTCGCCTTCTTATCATGTGCACACAGAACATGTGTTGAACCTTAAAACTATAACATTGAAATCATACAAATATGTTTGCTGATCATAATGAAATTGAATTAGAAATTAATAACATCTAGAGATTCTTCAAATTTTTGGAAAAAATTATGAAATAATCCATTAATACAAGAGGAAGACCCAAAAGAAATAAGAACATATCTTGTATTATAAATTACAACATTTGGGAGATGCAGCTAAGGCAGTTCTTTGAGAAAAGTGTGTAGCACTAACATGACATTTAGAACAGAGAAAGGGTTCAAAATAACAGACTAAGCATTCACCTTAGGCAATCACACTATCAGAATCAAAATAGGGATTTTATAGATATAGAAAAGCTGGTTCAAAAATATATGTGTAAATATAATGGAACAAGAATAGCCAAAAGAACTTTGAAAAAGAAGAAATGGAGGACTCAATGAAGTTTTACAACAATTATGTTTGATTCTCAAGTGTTCTTTTCATTGCACTATAGGTGTCTCTCTGGTCTGAGGGTGGAACTTCCAAGAATTGTGGAGAGGGAGGAAGACTCATTTATGAAGTGATCTATTTGAGTGAGGGTTGAGGTCTCTTAGATCTTGAGACATAATATTAGGTAAGACTTCAAATAATAATTAGAAATTTTTGTTTTTTGTATGTCAAAATGAAATTTTTGTTTTTTGTATGTCAGAAGTGTTGAAGATCAGAATTTCATTTGGTTTAGTTTATAGTAACTTGAAATTTTCCACTGGATAGGAAAGAGCATAATTTATATATTGCATTTTGACTTAGATGCAAATCTTAGGAGTGCTGAAATGCGACATCTGTGCATTGATTCAAGGAAGGATGTTGGCTTTTCACTTTCAGTGTAGTTTATGGAGGCTCAAAGAGACTATGATTTTTTCTCTAAATGGAGATAGTTTCAGATAATGTAGAAAAATTAAAGAAGCAAAAATTACTCAAAGAAAATCATTCTTGATTTGTGCAAAAGCTTAAAGATAATTTTCTACACATGTGTAAACCCACATATATTGTAGTTATTTTTAAAAGTGCTACTGTGATATACTGATTTGATATGAATGTATTTAATTCATTTCATTGAACATCCCTTAAAGGCAATATATAAAGATCGCTCTTTCAACTTCGAGTTTCACATTCTATTGTCATCATTTGGAGAAATAGTAGCAATTTCTTTTTTATCTTTTTAGGATTTTTAATAATGAACAGCAAAGGAACAACTACTTTGAAATCATAGCAATTTTTAAAACAATTCATTGTTATTAACATTTTGCCAGTTTGCACTTGCACTACTCTGATCAACATTCTGATGAACATTCTTGTAGCTACATTCCTGTACACATACATAAATATTTCTGCAAGATAAATTGCTGGTTGGTCAACAGGTTTAAAAAATATCCAGACTTCAGATATATACTAGGTAAATTTGAGTCTCCTTAGTTTGGGGGATACCATTATTTTCTTGGTTTTCTTTTTAAGTCATTGTCTACTCCTGTCTCCTTTGGTGGATCTTCTTCCTCTTCCTAATACCCAAATTTTACAGTGTCCCAAAGCTCAGCCATTTATTCCCAGTGACGTTCTGTAATGTCTGAACTGTTAACATGACTTCCAGATTTATATCTGTAGCCTTGACTGATTTCCATATGATCCACTTGTGTATCTAATAGGTATTTAAAGCTTAATATATTTCAACTCTATTTTTATTCCTACTCCAATCCTCATTATGCTCTTCATTTATTATCCCCCCTCAGTTGCATAAGCCAACACTGAAAAATAAAATATTCTTTATTCCTCTCACAAAATTAACATCTAATCTAAATTAGATTCAAATTCATTTTGCTCTATCTTCAGAATATAACCAAAATCTTCTAAGCTCTATCTCTGCCTCAACCATCCTTGTCCAGGACACAATCATAACTTAGCTGAACTGCTACAACTGGCTATATTTTCATTTTTACCACTCTAAAATCAACTTCAGATACCCATAGAATGAGTGTTTTAAAATGCAATTACTAGTATGTCAAAGCTCTATTCAGAATTTTCCAGTGGTTTCATATCATACCTATGAAGTCCACAGTTTTCTGTTTCAGACAAGCCTGACTCCTTGTAACCTCTTCAATGCATTTTGCTCTTCTAGTTACCTTTGTTTTCTTCATTCAACTTTCCACTAGACTGCTGCTTTTTTGGGGAGGATCTCTGACCATCTTATCCAAAAGAGTAGCTCCTGCCACTCTTCTTCCCCTTATCCTGTTTAACGATTTTTCCCATAAACTTTTCCAGTACCTGACACACTATATACTCATCTGTTAATTTGTTTATCTCTTTAGAATTATGCACAAGGGCACAACTTTTTCCTATTTTACTCATGCCTACACATAACAGACATTAAGTGAATAAATGAATGAATGAGATTGATCTTCAGTAATCTTACAATAACCTCTACTATCAGCAGTATCTAAGCAAATCTGTTTTCTCATACTTTTGTCAATAATTGATATGATGAACATTTTCCAACTTTGTTCATCTGTGGGTTGTGCAAAACTATCAAAGATAGTCAAGGTGGAACTTTTTTCTTTCTTGGTGCTACATAAAATCACATGCATCTTATAATTAATAGCATATAAGATCTTCTAGTGCTTGGTGCTTGAGCTGCCTGTTAATTTGCCCAACAATGTGTATGAAAATAGAGAACATGGTGCTTGCCTTTGAAAAGTTGGCAGATTAAATAGTAATAAAATGTGCACAAGCATATTAACTAGTTTGTGATTAAATCAGAGAATAATCAATCATTTATAATCATTGGATTAAGAGTTTTCTGGTAGTTAGCTGAGCTTCCCTCAGGGGTCAAATATTGGATGAGGAGGGATGGAAGGGGTGGTTGGGCTTAGCCAGCAGAGACCATGCCCCCTCTTAAATGGAACAGTTCTTCTTTTATTTATATTAATTATTGCATGTCCTTATTACTCTCATTATGCCACTTGAATAAAGAGCATGAATTATTAGAAATAAATATATTTGAAAATTCTGTTTTAAGTGTCTAGAAAAAGACTAAATTGTACTGGTATTGTAGAAAGCTTGAATTGAATAGAGGGAAATTGAAAAGTATTTCTCTATATAGTACTTTACACTCAAATCATTTGCATATATTATCTAATTTAAGTTTTATCACATCTTCATGAGATAGACAAGTCGGCTAACTATACCCTCATTTTTTTTTTTTTGAAAATGGAAAGCATGAGTTTTGAGTTACTCAAGAATATATGGCTACTTAGTATAATATACGGCAGAGCCAGGAATCACAAATCAGAAATCATGGTGTTCTGACTCCAGTGGAACAGCCTGAGTCAAAAATGTTCTTTTTTGTACGTAAGAAAACCTATTTCTCTCTAAGATGTTGATTTTCTTAAAACATTGTTATGTAAAAGTTTTCCTTTCAGCCATATTTTTAAAGATTGAATCTAATCATCATATTATATTTTTCCTGCATAAGAATTTCTGGTTCAGAGTTCTGTCCCCTCCAATGCCCTGGAAGGCAGGATAATGGGGTCTCATTATAATGTGTAAGAGATTAGACTGATTACTTTTCAAATTGTAGCCATGAGTAGATGTTCTATGAGATTTCAGAAAAATGGCTTTTAATGGTGTTTTATTACAGAATCATATGGTAACTGATAAGAAGACTGGGTTTAGAGGACTGAATCTGGCAGCTTAACAACAATCAGTATGCTAGACACAATTACTCTGTGTCAGACATATTGCCCAAATCATTTCATTTGATTCCTCACAACAACCTTATTTAATGAGGTGATTGATAGATAATGAGTTGACTACCCTCAACAGCAGCCACACTACCCCCTTCCTTCCTAAAGACATTCCATAGGAGATTGATGAATCTTTAAGAAAAATCATGTCTTTTTCCACCACCAGTGTTCAATTTCCAGAGACATTTGTATCTTTAATATTACACTTTAGCTTTTTACTATCACTTCATCTTGTAAATTAGACATGTGCAGCCAAAATTTAGAGACTTCTTCTGACAAAGAAGACACTTCAAGAGACTATAAATCTACTATGTGCAGTTTTTGATGGAGTGAAATAAGCATTAATCTACTTCAAAAAACAAGTCCTAAGGGATGAAAAGGCTTCAGACTTGCAGGACAATCTTATCGGTGCAACAATGGATTCACTTTGAGTGCATATAAGCAATCTTGTACTTTTCAGACTCCTCAAGAGTCCTTTCCTTTAGGCAAAAAGGATGAATGTAGACTAACCACCCACTGCAAGGGTCTGCTTAGTGTTCTATGTCTGCATGCTCCAATCCCCATGACCAAGACAGCTTTGATTTTCCTTAAATTCTAAGAGCAGTTCTGCTCTTATGCTGGAGAACTTGAAGGAAAATAAAATTTATTGAGCTCTTTCTCTGCACTAGACACATTATCTAAATGATTTTGTTCTACTCTGCACAACAACCTTAATTATTGCCAATGCACAGAACTTGACAATAAATTCAATGCATATCTGAGGACTCACTGCAGAACTATGCAAAACAGTTGTCAATATTTCTACTTAAAAGCTGAAGAAACGGATGCTCAGATAGGTTATATATATTCCAGAAGATTCAAAGATGGTGAATTTCCTTTTCTCCCTGTCTCCTTTTTAGTTTGTCCTTTTTAATTCTTTTTTCAAATGTTATATATACTTGGCATTAAAATTCTAAACACTGCAAAAGTACAGAGTTATAAAGAAAAATATCGTTCTCCTCCTCCTCCTCCTCCTCCCTTCTACTTTCCAGAAGTAACTCCCGTAAGAAACTTGGTGTGTCCATGTCATCTTCATTGCATGAAGCAACTCTCACCATGGCTGCTGTGCTTCTGAGCTGAATTTTATATGATACATACAACTGAACTTCATCTGTATTCTTGGCTCCAAATCCCCATCCTGTACTCCCAATTATCCAACTGGGTATTTTTATTACTGTATCTTCATGCTTTTGTTTCTGCCACTCACAATAAGAGTATATGAATGTTGTATATAATAAGGGAGGGAATTACTCAAGCTGAGTTAACCAAAATTGAATCTCTTCTATTTAAGTTGCCAGTATTCACTTGGGGAGGGGTGTGACAGAGGTAATGTATTACACAAGAACTGTTTTATGACTGTGATAGAAAAGGAAAGGGTAAACATGGCAGCAGTGTGCACTAAAACTGATAAATGGATTGTAAAGAAAAGCAATACACAATCAAAGAACCAATAATTACTTGCCTCTGCTTTCTGATTTGACATGGTGCTGATGATAGAGCTTCAATCTTTTTGGAGGCAATCTGTGCTGCTGCAGAAAAAGGAAAAACTATCTTAATAGATCTTTAGTTTATCATCACATTTCTTCTTTCATTGTGTATTGCAACAGCTTATCTTTTACAAGTGATCTTTAGCAATCATTTCCAGCAAATTGCTCCCCAAATGTTCTTTATTTAGCCCGTTTAACTGTTTTCTTCAGTGAGTCAATTCTATGGACCAACTATCACGCTCTCTGACCATGACAATATTTCCTTTGTTGTCCTTCCTTGTTTATTCCTCCTGACTTCTCTCACTTTGTTCCTAGCACCCAATAACTTCCAATACTTTTAAGATTCCTGATGAATACTTCATTTGGCTTTTTTGCTTTTTCTTGTTTACTTGCCCATCCAGCACTCATTATGAACTATTTACCATATTTACCCATTAGTTCAAATAATTCTTAGTTTCTTCAATCTCTTGGTAAATTTATAAAGCACATTTATAGCCTAGGAGAAAACATTCCTATTGCACTATTCCTCTGACTTTATTCCTAAACTCTGATTTCTGAGTAATGTCACAAAACCATGATGACCATATTCACAACAAATGGACTACTGAACATCAGTGGAATATTGTACTTGATTGTAGCTCTTTAGCCCTTCTTGCCCTTTACTGAACATTCCCTACGGTAAATACACAAACTGTACATGCTGTCTAAACATGGTTACTTAATTCTTGGGTAACACTGAGGTCATTTAATATGACTCCTTGAAATTCTGTGGTTTCCTTCCATGAAGATATTTATTGCCAAGCCCTTCTCTCTGACAATATCTAATCATCTAACATCCTTTTAGGTGCTTCTGGTCTCACCCTTTGTTTACTCCCCTGGCACTTTGCTGCATTCATGATCCTCTCTCTGCAATGTCAATTTCTCGCCCCACAAAAATCAGCTTCGCCCAGAATCCTCTACCTCCCTTGATATTGGATATCACCTAAAACTGCTATTTCATTCTCCTCCCACACCATTTATGGTCAATATTTTTTAAAGAGTAAGCTATACTTACAGTCTTCATTTGCTGCTTCTTTATACCTCTTCAAATCTGGCTTCTACTCCCACAATTATACAGGAATTCTTTCCTCAAAGCTCTAATGTTCTGATAATAATTTTATATAATGACTTTTTCAATTGTCATCCTATCAGTACTACTTTTTTTTTTTTGCAGGAAGGAACTTCTGTATTATGGATTTATTCATCTTTAAGTATTACTGTCTTCTATATATTTTGTAAGAATGGAGGAATATAAAGACCTGTACTTGAATGTTAATGGAACTTATTTACAATAGTCAAAATCTAGATTTAATCATGTGCCCTTCAAAAGGTGAATGAATTAACAAATTATGGCACATTTGTAAAATGGAAAACTACTCAGGAATTAAGTGATCAAACTATTAAAAAACACAACATAGGTGATTTCCCAAAGTAGTATGCTCCATGAAGGAAAGAAGACTGCATATTTTATGGCTTAATTTAAAAGACATTTAAGAAAAGGTAAAAACTACAGTGACAGAAAATATATTAATGGTTGCTAGGGTCTGAGTGGTAAAATACTGAGTTCCAAGGGTCAAAAAGGAATGCTCTACAATGATGGAAATGCTCTATCTGATATGATGGTAGTGGTGGTTACATGACTGGACACATCTATCATTGACATCTTAGAATTAAATAGCATGGAAGTTACACCTCAATAAAATCCAATAAATGTTAAAATTAAAAAATTCAGTATTACAGTGATTTTCATATCCTCATATTTCCCCCCAATGGTCATTTTCTTATTCAAAATATACCATTATGTGTCCAAATAAAAAAACAAACTTAATTTTGGATTTATTAGTACGCCCAGTAATATCAGCTACATATACTGTACCCTGCAAACACTTGATTTGTTGATGAAATTACTTTGAGGCAAATCTGATACTTGAGAAGCATTATGGAGTAATACTGAAAATGGTTGTTACTAACATAAATCATTGCTTTGTTACTTAGCTGTGTGAGTTTGGGCAAATTTATTGTTTTACATGACATTGTTTCTTCTTTTGTGAAAGGTAGTAATGACTGTACTATTTCATAAGTTTATACAAAAAAAATAAAATAGGAGTGTCTACCGGTAGTTGGCATATAAAAAATGAAATGAAAATGTGTTGGAGAGAAAAAACTTTTTTATTTTTAAGAAGCTTATTCAGCATCTGATGTTTGCATGCACAGTAGATTTATCCCTCAACAACATCATAATCACCACCTACAATCAAGGCTCCCTAGTTCTCTAGAAATAGGTATTTTATTAGTTGGGGTAAATTTAACTTATAACACTTCATAGGTTCACGATTATATTACCACCATGTCCATCACCAAATATCCAGTCACTACCCAACGAATTGGCCCCTTCTGGAACTATTTTCTCTCCCTCTCCCTTTCCTCTGATAACCACCATTCCATTATCGAGACATGAAAGATACCCAAGAAGCCATTTATGTTATTTCCATTAAATCACAATGGACATGACTTGGTTGTTGAATTGTTTAATGGATTGATCACTTTTCCAGTTAATTATTCCTTAAAAAATGTTTTTCATTGAGATATCATTATTATATAAATTTAAATTAGTTTCAGGTGTATAATATAATGATTCAATATTTGTATATATTGTGAAATGGTTGCCACAAAAAGTCTAGTTTACACACATACCATACATAGTTATGAATCTTAGGATTTTCTATTTCAACAACTTTCAAATCTGTGAATAGATATTTTTAACCAAGATAACCATACTGCACATTATATCTCAGTAACTTATTTTATAACTGGATGTTTGTACATTTTCATCCTCTTTATCAATTTTGCCCACTCCCTATCCTCCACCTCTGTTAGCCAACAATCTGTTCTCTGTATCTATGAATCTTTTGTTTCCTTGTTTGCTTTTAGTTTCCACATATAGGCGAGATCATATGGTGTTTGTCTTTCTCAGTCTGACATTTTTCATTTAGAAAAATTCCCTCAAGGTGCATCCATTCTGTTTCAAACCACAAGATTTTTTTAAATGATAGAATAATATACCATTGTTTCTGTGTATATACATACAGATACATACATCACAGTTTCTTTATTCACTTAGACATCAATGAACACAGAATTCTTCTCCATCTTGGTTATTTTAAATAATGTTGAAATGAACATACATACATATTTTATGTTCATACATATTTTCAAATTAATGCTTTTTTCCCTGTTTTCAGAAGTGCAATTGCTGGATCATATGGACTTCTATTTTGAATTTTTTAAGGGCCATCCTTACAGTTTTCAATGGATGTACCAATTTACATTACACCAACAATGCACGAGGGCTCTTTTCTCCACCTTCTCACCATTTGTTATTTCTTATCTTTTTGATTATATCCATTCTTATAAGAGTGAGGTGAAACCTCATTTTGATTTGCAATTTCTTGATGATTAGTGATGTCAACCACTTTTCATATATAACTATCAGCCAGCTATATGTCTTACTTAAAAGAGTCATTTTCAAACTCTCTGGCTGTTTTTAAATTAGATACTTTTCCATACTAAGCTATATGAATTCTTTATATTTTGGATATTAACTTAGCATGCATATGATTTACAAATATTTTATCCAATTCTATAGCCATAACATATTTTATCGATAATGTCTGTTGTCGAGCAGAAGATTCTAGTTTGATGTAGTCACTTTCATTTACTACATATATATTTTTGTTATTTGCTTTTGGAATCAGATCCAAAAAATCACCCCCTAAGACCAATATCAACAACTTCATTATTTAGGTTTTCTTTTAGGAGTTATGGTTCCAAGTTTGATATTTAAGTTTTTTTTCCTTTTAGAAAACGTGTTGTTTTTTGCATGCATGTTCTAGTCACATATGTGATGTGTCATTAGGGGGAAAAAAGGAAAACCTTTGTGTTCAAAGTAAGTTGAAAATACTAATCAAAACGGAAAGAGTCATAAATTGTTGAATGTTCCTTATTAAGTTTGGTATAACAGGAAATCAGTTGTTTACGAAGAGAATGTTTAGGAACAAAATTGACTTTGGGGAAACCAGGGTTGGCTATTCCCTGCTTTTCAGCATCATTCTTTTGCATGTGAGCATCCAGTTTTCTCAACATCACTTATTGAAGAGACTGCCCTATTCCACTCAGTGTATATTCTTGGCTCCATTGCTATTAATTCATTAATCATATGGATGTGCTATATCTGTTCTTTTCCATTGACGTATGTATCTGTTTTAATACCAGTGCAATACTGTCTTAATTATACCTTTTTATATTGCCTCTACCAATTCACCTGTGCCCATATACCACATCTGCCACCATGTTATGATTACTATAGCTTTGTAATATAGATTACATTTAAGGAGCACTATCCCTCCATATGCTTTTCTTTCTAAAGATTGCCTTGACTATTTGTGGTCTTTTGTGGTTCCATAACATTTTTTCATTTGTTTATTCTTTTTTTGTGCAAAATATTGGAATTTTAGTAGGGATTGTAATGAGTCTGTAAATTGCTTTGAGTAGTAGGACAATTTTACCAGTATTACTTTAACAATATTATTTTTTTCCAATCCATGAGCAAGGAATAGTTTTCTGCTTATTTGTATTTTCCTTAATTTCTTTCATCAGTATGTTCTATCAGGCAGTATTTTTTTAGAGGTGATAAGCAATTCATAAGAAGTGAAGTACACAAACACTAGCAGTATAAATAATACATTTTAAAATGGTAACAGACAATGATTGAAATCAATTATAGAAGTTCAAATTGTAAGTCATGTATATGGTTATTGATATGTTGTTGAAGAAACTGAGGCCAAAAGACATTAAATGGCTTGCCTAGGGACATGTAGCTCATTGGTGACAACAAAAGAGTCTGCCTGGAACTTGTGATGCTGAACAAGAAAGAACCAGCCCATTGCAGTCTATTTTCACTGTAATTTGTGGCTAGAACACAAACTGCAAGTAATTGAAGGCTGTGAAACAATGGCAGGTAGATTTGGAAGAGAAGGAAAAACATGAAGCATGACCAGTAAAATGGCTCTTTTCAGTTTTGATTGTCTTTGAGTCAGTGGTGGAGAATGTCTCAGAACTATGCAATGGGGGTAGAAAGCAAGAAAAAAAATTCTTCAATAACGCATGTTTAAAGGACAGAGAAAATAGTCTGGAAAATGTGAGGGAAATCCTTATCTTCTCTTTTTTCTCCAGGCCTTGACTTGACTTGAGATAATCACTTGCACAAAGGTACAGCTGTGACAGTTTAGGTAAAAGCCCAGAGGCAAAAATACCTCCTATTTCTTTCTAGAGGAACTAAGGAATGGGGCCTTGGATGAAAGTATATGTGGAAAAGTCCAAGTATTTCTATCCCCTTCTTTCTTGATTCAAGTTAATTATAGAACTATTCTTTTTTTCACTCTAATTTTGGTTCTACTTGCATGGAACTCCACAATAGGGGGGACTATGAGAGAAACCCTCTATTCCAGCAAAGGAAACTGGATAAAGAGAATCTTGGAGCCAGAGACTGTGGAGCAGTCTCACGTAATAAAGAGTTGAAAAAGAGGGTTCCGTAATTATGAGCTTGAACTGACAAAAGTTCTCTGCTTACGCCAAAGCTTGACATTAAGACACTAAGAAACAGAAAGACCTTTAAAAATTGAATATGATATTAACTACTGCCCAAGGCCAGTTCTGAATGGTTCATATCATACAAACAGTGTAGAAATCGTTAGGAAAATGGAACTGACATTAGAACAATTGCTCACAGAAAGCAGGGAAGAATTTATAATCTGAACCTAAATGAGTTCATTGACTGGTAAACCAACCAATCCAAAGAAACATGTTCATCACATCAGAGGACTTTAAAAAGATATGAAGTAAAAATATAATTACAAAGTTTCCAGGATAATAAAATTAAGGGACAATAAACAGACACTATGCCTGAGATAATTCAGATATTGAAATTATTAAAAACTTGAAAACAGCTATTTTATTTATTGTGCATGTGGTAAAGATGACGACTTTTTGACATTCATGGTAAGACAAAACATCTCAGCCAAGTAACATAAGTTATAAAAATATATAACTAGCTAAATATTTAGAATAGAAAAATATTAGTAGTTGAAATTAAACTTCTTTGGAGAGGTTCAACAGCAGAACAAAGATGCAGAACAAGAATCCCTGAGCTTAAAGTTAGATAGGTACAATTATTCTGTGTGAAAAACAAGAAACAAGTATTAAAACAAGGACCTTGAAGATCTGTGTGATACAATATTAAAAGTTTTAATATTTTAACCATGAATTTTGAGTGAATTGTATGGTATGTGAATTATGCCTGATATAAATAATCAGCTGAATAAAGCTGATAAAACATATTACCTTAATTTTAAAAATATTTACTATTTAAAAAATATTTTTAATATTTAATACTTTAAAAAATAGCATTATTAATGCTATCAAATAATGGTTGAACGTTTGTGTTATTAAATTCTTCAAAGGGGAGGATAAAGAGATTGGCAGATAGCTTCACAAACGAATCTAAGATCAAGGAAAAGAAAAATTTTGAAAAACACCAGAGAAAAATGCATTACATATGAAGGAGACAATAACTTGGATGATTGTGAATTTGGCAACACAAGTTACATGACAGGAGACTGTTATCTTTAAAATGTTGAAAGAAAATAACTGCAATCCAAGAATATTTTATGATTTCTGGGAAGATTAAACTATTTGTACCTTGATTGTGATGGTGGTTATACAACTCTCTGCACTGATTAGAACTTAGAGATGCAGACATCAAAAAAATGTGAATTTTCTATAAGTAAATTTAAAAATAATTGAAAAATAAAATGATCACAAGTTTAGAATGAATATAAGTTGTGAACATATGCAAATGCAGAATGCCTTTTTCTTCTCTAAAGTAAGAGCTAACACTCTCCTTTCTCAAACCAAGAGGTATGATTTTTGAAGTTAAAATGCCATGTTAAATTTTTATAGGAAGCATAGTCTCAGTCATTTGTAAATTCAAAATAAAGTCACTTTCAAATATATTGATGCATTTTCTATATTCTAGTTCAATGTTAGAAAAATTTATAATGTATGAATTAAAGTATTTTAGATATAATTATGATTAAAGGAACTTTTTTCCTATATACAGGTATTGTTGTGGAAGCATAAAAAAATGTCTTCAAACGGATGTACCTATATCTTAATAGGAGTTAGTTAATTCAGGATTTTAGATGAAGAGAAGTTTACCCACTTTCTAGAATTTCCATAATTTGTTTAAACATTATAACTTTTAAAAATAACTGTTTTATTTTGCATTTTAAAGTAAAATTCGGCAACATTTTTTAAAAGAATAAATGTAAGTGAAAACCCATCATCTGGGACTCTCAGAATAAAACAAATTGCTTAGCCTTTCACCCAAAAGAGGTCCCTGGTTGTGTAACATATCTTAAGAGTGGACATACTTATATTGTTTACACATACTTTCCTCATTTTTGTGATTAGTTTCTCTGTTACTGCTAGTAATTCTTTTACTAACATTGATCTACATTGTCATTTGAGTACTGTAGAGCTGCAGGCTCTCCCACTTCAGAGGGTTGTTACCACACCGTACTCACACCATTCTGACCAACTTCATACCCATGAAGCTCAGATCCTTTGGATGCACAATGTTCTAGAAGAGAATTTCAATTCTTGAACATACTATCTATAGATTTCCCTCTTAAGTGATAAAAATAATAATACCTAACTTTCATGTGTTACATGAAATAATCCCACAGTTGGGCCCAGTTAAATTTGTTTCCAGAAGTCAAATTGCTGATTATCAAATCATGCTCCCTTCCCTGATGTATCAAATGCATTTCCCCAAGGAAGCAATATTGTAAAAAATTATTAAATGCACTGATTAAATCACAGAAGTGATATGGTTAAACCCATTCAAAACTCTAGTAGATGAAGAATTATTGATGTTTTGTGTGGTGACTGGTGTTTTGGATGTATGGTAACATACATCTGAAGAGTGTAAAATTATGTTCCTAAGTTACTGACAGTGTTGTAAACCACCATAATCAAAATTTAAAAATATGATCTAAAAAGTAAAAAAACCAACTCCCCCCACTCTGAACCATGACAAAGAAAGGCAGTGCCACAAATTCTTAAAGTTAGCAACTAGGAAGATAGAAAACCATAAAAAACAATCATGATATAAACTATTAAATAAAAACAATTTTCAGATTTTGAGTGTTAGTACCTAAGAAATTTGATCCATACAGAAATTACATTCTACTAACCTTGAGTTCATGCTTATGGAACTACAATTCAAAACTTTCAGATTCCCCAGAGAAATAAATTTCAGATTTGTTCTATGAATAATACATACATGAAAATTCTAGGTTTATAATGATCACAGGTTGCTTAAACTATTTCTGAGGCCCTCTAAATCATTTCACAAATGGGGAAATAATTCAAAGATTGATCAGCAAACTACAATATGTGGAAGTGACCAAGTGTCAATAAAAGTGACCCATTTCTAGAGGAAATACTCTCTGAGATGCCGAAAAAGCACAGGTTATGACTTTTTAAAATAGGCATGAAACCAATTAAAGTGCATGTTGACAGATGGTTGAAGAAAAAATTGAGGAGTACACACTCAATACATTCTCAAAAGAATATTACTCAGCTATTAAAAAGGTGAAATAGTATCTTTAAAACAAAATGGATAGACATTGGGGTGATTATTCCTAGTGAAATAAATCAGAAAGTGAAACACAGGTATTGGATGGTTTCCCTTACCTGTGGGGTACAAATAACATACTGGCTAATACAATAAAAGCAAATTTAGGTGCAATAAAAACTTACTTGCTACCAGAGGAAACAGGAGGAAGGAAGGGTACAATAAGAGAAGGAAGAACGTAGGTTGTTGATAGGGGAGGTTTGGTGGCGGGTGAGTGAAGCATGTGCAGATATGCAGGAGTAAAAAGGTAATCCTAAGTTATATAGACCTGCAAATGACTGGCAATCTTAATAAAAGAATAAATGGAGTGGGCATGATCAAGATGTTCCAGGAGTTTTCTTCTTATTCCTATTGCAGATTTTTCTAATTTGAGATACTAGTCTGTTTATTGGGCAGTCCATTAAAAGAAAAATATTTCTGTGATAAAATAAGGTTGAGAAATATTGCAGCGAGTAATGTAAACAATTTGAAACATTTCTGTAGAACATTTCCAGAATTTTGTTATATGAATAGATATTCAATGGAAATCTCTAAGCTGGTGAAAGACAGTGCTTCCCAGTCTGACTTTATTATGAGGTACCTTTTTGAGGTAAACTTATGAACACCATTCAGAATTATTAACATGTAAGACAATTAGTTGTCCTAACTTTTGCAGACCCATGAATTCAGTATATTCTCAATCTTCAAGTCTTTAATTTTGATGTTTTTCTGGGTTGCTTTAAGAGCTTTCCTATGGAATGTGTAGGAGTAGTAACCAGTACCAGCCTAGGAAAGTTAATTAGGCAGAGGGATAAATCATGTGGGTAAAAGAAAGCAGAAACTCATTAGGCAGATCTTATACATTCTTCTCATCAGCAAAATATTTACAAACCCTCTCTTAATGGGAGTTACTAGGAAATCTTTCAAGGTTGGCAAGCCTGTTGCTTTTCCGTGATACCAGACGTAATCTCAGATAGTCCCTCTTAGGCCAATTTCTCTAGTATCTGCCATTTTAGCCATTCAGATTAATTTATGTAACCAAGTTTCCTTGAGCATCTGTTGAGTATATTACACTGAAGTAGGTCGTAAAATGTATGCATAAACATGGTTCTTTTTCTTGAGGAGCAAATTGTCTCATGAGGAAAACAAAATGCAGTCTTCTTCCTTACTGCTGCAACATGGCCACCAGACGCATGAGAAGCGCATTGTTCTCTGCATTCAGATATGTTTCACAATTTTGTTCTCAGCCCTTTGCTCTACTCTTTTGCTTTGGAATGACCCTTTTCTCCTACTCCTTTATACCTGGCAATGATGGGCCCTTGCTCAAGGTCTAGCCGAATTTCTCATCTCTTTTCTGAGTCCTTCCCTTATTAACCTTCTCTTATATTATGTTGTTTCTGCTTTATGCTAGGGTTTTATTGCCTCTTCAAATATATTTCAATTCCTTTAATGAGGGAATATTGTATATGGGTATTTATCATTGTTCTTAGCACCATCCTGAATGCATACTAGGCTGATAAAATTTACTGATTTGTATGCAAACTATGCTCATGTATCTTCATAGTGTCTTGGGTGGTTTTGGGGTAGGAACTGATGGGGAAATTTATTTTAGCAAAATAGTAAATGTTTTAAACATATTACACTGTAGTGGCATTTTCACATTGCTCAAATGTTCACTACTAGAAACTCAAAAAGGATATATCTATATCTATCTATATCTATATCTATATCTATATCTATATCTATATCTATATCTATATCTATATCTATATCTATATCTATGTCTATCTAATCTATATCTAATCTATATCTATTTCTATCCATATCTATCACATTCAAAAGTAATCTCATACCCTGAGCAATAAGTATATATTCCCAAAGATGTGATGCCTGACAAAACGCTATTTCATGTTAACCCAGAGAATCATTTTCCCTGCAAGTATCAGAAATTAAAAAAGTAAAATTTGGGGACGCTCAATCTTAAAATGTCTTTACTCTGCTGCTTCTTTGTTTATTCTGCTAGTTTTACACTTGATATCAACTCACCTTGTGATGTATCAAAGGGCATACAAATATTAAATAAAGTAAATTGAAGGATTATAATGCACATTCATTATGGAGTTCATGCAAGCCAATTTTAGCAGTCAATTTTAAGCAGTGGGTAAAATGAGTTGTGTTGTTCCATTGATAGAGAATGTAAAACACATATTTTCACTACCAGCTGCTTCTGTAAACAAGAGTTTAGTTCAATTAGTATGACCCATTCAAACAGGTCATTAAATCAATATTACAAGCTAACTGAACTGATTAGTCAAAAAAAATTTTTTTTTCACGGCTCAAAGTCACCACATTATGTAAATTCTATTAGTATAAAACCCGGGTTGACCTGAATTTAACTAACCTGAACTTTCAATTAACAGCATTTTTTGGCCTTTTTGCCCCTGCACTTGATTTCGAAAGAACAAGATAAATGACGAGACAATTTCATGGCAAGGATAATACAGATGTGGTTGCTGATCACAGGTTGTTGAAATCAGCAGGTCCATTCCTTGCATTCTGAGGGACCCTTAGAAGAAATCTGGTGGCGAAAGAATTCATGAGGATGAAGCAATGATGGGAATACCAGGAAGGTATCAAAACAGGCTGGATTTACCTCATGGTTTTACTAAGTTCAGACATGCACTTGCTCCCAGTTTATGTCAGTGATTTCTGGAATTTCTTAAAATTTTAATTGTGCTTAATGTAAATCACTGCATTTCTATATAATAATTCATAGTGAAGGGCACTTGGAAAGTAAGTTTTGAACTGATATTTTCTTTTCCTGTGTGGTAACTGTAAGGAATTACTCCCTGACAAAAGCAAAGCAAAACAGAAAAACGCTATGATACAACCCCAGAGCCAAACTGCATTGTAAACTTTGATTCTCCCTGTAGTTTAGAGAAATAAAAACATAATAGATAATTCTTTTTGTGTCTCTTTCTCCCCAAAGCCTTCATTCCGTCTTGCACCTTGTTCAAACCACAGCTATATGTAATGATTTTAAACATCTTTTTGAAAATGCAATTCCTAAATGATGACTTCAGGTTTTAAAATGTTTTGTGTAATTGTTGAACTTACCATCTGGATATTAGGACACAGAATTAATTCAAAAGCCATCAGTTCTGCTTCCAATGTGCTCACTGGGAAATGATAGAGGGCAATTTCACCCACCTATTTCCTGGAGCCTGTCTGTACCCTCAGTACTGGAACCATCTAACACACCCTGGGATGTTATATGCTGTGACCACAGGCTGTTCTCAGTGTATCCATGACCCTGTCATGGATTCATTTACCCGTCCCATTTAGTTACTGTCACCATCTACTCTGTGGATACTGCTTTTGGCTCTTTCTCTCTACCCTCCAACTTCTAACTAGTACCACACCACCAAAGTCAACTGATGTTTCAAATAATCAAATCCAGCAAGGCCATCACACTTTGGCTATGCTATTTACCCATTAATGTATGTTGTGCCTTCCCAGCTAAAGTGCAAGCCCTTCAAGTTTGGGATGTTAAGAAACAAAATTCACTCAAATAAATTTAGAGATTTAACTGGGTTTCTTAAATGATTCAAGAATCTTAGTAAGGAGTTGCAGTGATTTCCACAAAAAGGAAGGGTCTTATTAGAGATATCAGGTGGTAAGCAAGAAAATAAAGATTATTTCACAAAATGCTACCTTCCTGTTGGAAAAATCAGGAATATTTTATCATGCAGACTATTTCACTAGTACTACCCAGGAAATTCTAGATTGATGGGTTTAAAATTTCATTTAAGGGAGAGACTGAAACTTTAATTATACATTAATTCTCAAGGGGTGGGGGGGGGATGGAGGTTGGCATAAAAGATTCCAGTTTCACCCGTTTTTTTTGGTCATTTTTTTTAACAGGGACGACTAGAGTTATAAGCAATATTCCATTAATGTTTATATGCAGATGTCATAGCTCTATGGCCTTTTGTCCTTTATCCCATATAGTATAAACTCTCTCCTTGCTGCTGTTGAAAAAGTTGTGAAAAACATCATGATGGAATTTATGGGTTCGCATGTTGAATAAGAGGGAGAGATAGTTTAGGGGAAAAGCCACCTCTAAGATTTTGGAAGTTCTATCACAATGTAAATGCACAGACTGGTAGGGGGAGTACATTAAATCACTACTAGTCATTGATATCTGTGCTAAGCAAATTGACTAAGTGAGTTTAAATCAAGCTCCCAAATGAGAATAAGTTACAAGAAGGAACACATTTTCCCTTGGGTAGAGAGAATGCTGTGGAACATGAAATATATTAAGAAGTGACAGAAAGGAGGGAGCTCTATACTAGGCGCCTTGGGAATGTATTAATTCAATAATTTATTAGTTCTGGGACTAATCAGGGTGGGGAGTGGAATATGGGAGGAGAGGTGAGTGCAGAGGGAGTAAAAAAGAAAACAGACAACCTCCACAATTCTGTCAAATGCTAGCCCTTTGGACATCCAAAGGTTATGTTTTCTGTAAACAGCTTATCTATTCTTTGTTAGTTTGTTTTAGACCATACTGGAAATTCCCTTATCTGCTTGTTCCTTATCTGTTCTTGATTCCTTTGCTTGTTCCTGACAGCAGGGCTGAGGGCAGCTTGTGAGACCCCTGGCTTCCTGGAAAATTTTCATCTCTTCAGTCACAGAAGGCATTTGCTTTACTCTGTAAGCTGCCTTGACTGGACTTCAGGGATTTACCTAGATATCTGAGGCAAAAATGGAGGCCCTCCCTTCTTTTGCCCTTGTGTACAGACTGAATTGATGAGGGGGTTAACTTCTTTTCCTGCCAAGGCCATCAGGAAGAAAGCTGTCTCCTGAGACATGCTAACATTAACCTGAGAACTAAAGATTACTGATGCAGAGGGACCTTTGAGCTCTAAGGCTTTCACAGTGTAACTGCACTAAATCAGAAAGAAAATAAAGAACAAGGCCACTTGAATGGAAAAGCTCACATTATACATTTTTAAAGAAGAAATGCATCTTTGTTCTTTCAGGACCGGTGTAAATCCTCATCTACCTTGTCTGCTTTGTAATAAGTCAGTGTTTTGAAGGCAGCACAGAATCAGAAAAGCCACATGTGGGCTTTGGTGCTGAAAGACTTGTGTTTGATCAAAGACTCTTACCTGCTATTGCTTTAGTGCCCCAACCTCTAAATCAGAGATCCCACTGTCTATCTTCCTGGGGTTTGGGCTTTAGAACTGCCATAGAAAAGCACTAGCATGTTGCTTTCACAAATGAAGTACCCATTCAATGGTTGGGAATATTAATGCAACATTAGTCACTTGAAGACAATCCAAGTTTATTCCTCTTCCTTGGAGAAAATCTAGAGAATGTGGGACAAAGAAAGAAGTTACCTAATTCTTCGGCAATTGTTAGATAATTTTCAGAAGTAAGAGATAGTCAATAAAGCAAAAGCACTTCAAAAAGTGCTTCAGATAAATGAGAAGAGCACATGGGGTAAACAAAGTTGTATGACCTAGTGAGTGGCCCGAAATACTTGCTTTTATGAGAAAAGCAGTTGTGGGACAATCACTTATTAATAGTAAATCATTTCATGTAGATCATAAATGTGCTAAAAAACTTAAAAGTTTGCTTGCTTCGTAACTAAGTCTGCTTCTTGTTTGCATTGATGAGAGAAATGGTTTGTTAAGACACTAAATGTCAACACTGGCCTCCCCTGGGTTGAATTATAACAAGTTTTGTATTATAGCACAGTCAGGTAAAGTTTTGGTTGTGATTCCTTTATTTAAAACTTCCTGGTTGATGGTATATTGACTTTAAAAGTGAGGTGATTTCTATTTAAGCTTTAATTTACCAAGTAACCTACAGGCACATTTTAAAAGGATTTTAATTGTGCTGAAATGTACACAACATACAAATTTCTAATCTAACTATTTCTAAGTGCATAGCTCTATGGTATTAATTACATTCATGCTATTATGTGACCATAATCACCATCTATTTCCAGACTTTTCCAGTCTCACAAATGGAAAGTCTGTACCCATTTAACACTAATCTCTTCTCTCCTTTTCCCCAGCTCCTGGTAACTGCAGCTAAACTCTTTTTCTCTATGAATTTCACTACTCTATGTAAACTATATGAATGGATTCATATAGTATCTGCCTTATTTCAGTTAGTGTAGTGTTTGCAAGATTCATCTATGTTATAGCATATGTCAGCACTTCTTCATTTCTTTTTATGGCTCATATATATATGTGTGTGTGTATATATACATATATATGTGGTATATGTATACCATATTTTGTTTTATCTTGTTTATAAAATCATCTGTTGAAGGGCACTTGAGTTTTTTCATCTTTTTGTTATTCTGAATAAATGCTGCTTTGAATATTCATGAACAAGTTCCTATTTGAGCCTCTACTTTTAGTATTTAGGGAGCATACACATAGAAGTAAAATTGCTCCATCGTATATTCATTCTGTCTTTAACTTTTTGAGAAACAACCAAACTGATTTCCATAGTGGCTGCGTTAATTTGCATTCCTACCAGCAATTTACCAGAGTTCCTATTTCTCTTGGTACAGCAACTATAGAAAACTATATGGAGGTTCCTTAATAAATCCAAATAGAATTATCATATGATCTAGTAACCTTCTGTGTTTTTGCCTGGAGAATATAGAAAATGTTTTTGTACGTTTGTATATCATATTCATATTTATATGAAACTAATTAAAAAGATATATACACCCCAATGTTTATCGCAATACTGTTCACAATAGTGAATAATTGAAAAAAACTCAAGTGCATGATGATTCAAGTGCATATCTTCCTGAATAAGGAAGATATGGTATATACATAAAAGAATACTCCTCAGTCATAAAAAAATTTAACCTTGCCTATTGCCAAAACATGGAAAGAACTTGAAGGTATTACACTCAGTGAAATAAGTCAGAAGGAGAAAATTAATGTATGATTTCACTCATTTGTTGAATATAAAGGAAAAGAAGTAATCAAAGCAAAAAGAGGAATAATCTTTCAAACTGACAATGGAATAGTGGCTGTCATAGGGATAGGAGGCAAGAGCAAATAGGGAGAGAGAGCTGATTGATTTGTGGTGTATTGTGACTGGACATTTGCTAATGGTATGGTGTGGTAGATGTAATTACTGAGGTGAGAAACTGTATATCTGAAACTTAAACAGTTTGTAAATAAATATTACCTCGAAAAAAATAGTACCAATTTCTCCACATCTTTGCCAAGGCTTAGTTTCCATTTTTTTTTATTACAACCATCTTAATGAATGTGAAATTGTATCTCATTGTGGTTTTAATTTGCATTTCTCTAATAACTAATGATAGTGAGCATCATTATATGTGCTTATTGGCCATTTGTTTATTTTCTTTGGAGAATTATCTATTTAATTCCTTCCCCTACTTTTGAATTGGGTTATTTGGGAACATGTTTTAATTGTTATTTTTGCTAAGCTTCAATCATTTCAGGCAATGAAACAGAAAATTCATCTCAACTAGATAAATAAAACTTAGCCTATGGAGTTGCAGTTGGGACTGGGGGTCGCAGTTTGAGACTCGTCTGGGGCAACATAGGGAGACCTAGTCCCCCAAAAATAGCTGGGCATGGTGGCACATGCCTGTAATCTCAGCTACCTGGGAAGCTGAGGCTGTTTGCTTGAGTCTGTGGTACCCCTGGCAATGTGAGCCCACGGTTCCACGGGCAAAAATAGCTATACCTAGTCTCAAAAAATATATAAATACATACACAAACAAACAAACAAATAAATAATCAGGGACAAATGTGAACAGAAAGCTAGGAATTGTGCAAAGCAAGTAGTATTTCCTAAGTGAAGTGGAAGAAAGGAAGAATGTATTGGAGAACTAGCAATAGGGAGATGAAGCGATCACAAAGAATGCAGTTTCTTCAATGAGTGCCATGGTTTCCTAGACTGTAGGGCTAAGTAGTGCTTGAATAAGTTAATGGGATGGTGCGAAGGAACAGTTAGTTGAAGGTTAAAAATCACAAAGAGCAGTGAAGTGCAAGTAAGAATAGATATGAAGATGAAATTTTTAATCAGATACTGGTGTATGGGTGGGATTTGGGGTAAGACATGTTGAGTGATAAATTTTGAAAAAATGGTGACTAAAATTGCATCCTGGAATTCAGTTGTATGAAACTCACTCTAAAATACTAACAGGATTTAACTGTTCTTTACATTTCTACTAGACTTGATAGAAATAATGTGCAAAATAATGTATGTCTCTTTTCTCAAAGAAGTCTGATGTCTTGAAGCTCAAACCTCTGGGGCTGTGGCATGCAGCTGCCATCTGGTGTCAGTATGTTCACATAGCAGGGTTATATACTTACACACATACACACACACACACAAATAATTGGGGGCCAAATCTAAAATGACAAAATGATAGTAAGTGCCCCACCCATCTAAATCAATAAGGTTTTAGATTGTTTACTTGTTTTTTTAAAAAAGAGGTAAGTAAGCAACCTCTGAGAATACTTGCTTACAGAATTTAGAGTGAGGTAGTTCCTGTTACTATGTATTATTGGCAAAATTGGTTCCTTTTTTGTGGCTATGGGTAGTCTATGAATTCTGAATTTATTCATTTTCCTTATGATCTAATTTACTCTTAAATATGCTAAAAGTGTACATAGCTGCTAGTGGGATCAAGTAAAGGAAAAGACATTGATTTGAGTGAGATGTTTTGTAAGGTTTAAGTTTCTCATTTTAAAGGTTATAGTCTTTTCAACACAATCAAGCATTCTTTTTCTATTATGCAGTTCAATCTTTTTCTGTATCAGTTTAGAGTGTTTAATGCTTCCAGAATTCATTTGACTTGAAGAAATTGGTTTGATAAGTCAAGCCTCATGATGCTTTCAGGATTAATAGACCTTCTGTTGAAAAAGGTAAATGGCGAGCACAATTGTTAAATGATCTGCTCCAATCACCTAAAGTCAGTAAGGTTGGCAGGGACAGAAGACCCAAACTCTGGCTGTCTTCTCTTGGGAGTCCAGATGTAGAAAGCTTGTCTTTTTATAGCTTCATTTTAATTAGCTGATCAGGGGAAACAGTGATGAAGTAGCCTGAGGGAAACCTATTGAACATCACATGATTGGCTCAGTGGGCTAAGAAAAGCTCAAGTATTGCTTGGTTTTAAAGCGAAAAAAATAACATTGGGAATGGCTGGTGTTAAGAGAAATGAGTCTCAAACACATTCCTTACAACTCTGGTTTGAGAAAGTTTGCTTAGGAAATTATAATTTTACAAATAATACTAATTCCCTGAAGAAATCAGCCTCGTTTGTTTAACAGGACAATTGTTAAGTGACTTTTAGATTTTCTTGTACTGTCCTTTGTGAGCAATTAACTACTTTACTTCTTTGGTTCACAGCTGGGAGTTATAGGCAAGAGGGGGAAGCTGAAAGTGGCAAGAGAAAAATTTATTAAGACTTCAAGAGGAAAGTGCATGGGCATTTTCCTGAACTTTACTTACCTCCATCTCAAGCAATTAGGTCTTAATAAACCTCCATTGATAATTTACACATTTATCCAGTTCTACATTAAGCCTCTGACATCTTTAGTGTTAGCATTGAAGGAAATAAAGAGGTTACAGCCTTAAAAACCCGACACTGAAGTCTGCTTTTTTAACTTCACTTCACCTTGCTTACCATATCTTTTCCTGAGCAATTTGAAGATGGTACTTTCGAGAATTACCAGTCAGAAGGCAAATGAACATCTCACAATCCATGGCTGTAGTACCTCTGTACAGTAATGTCTAGATATCCCCTATTTTCCATTTCTGTATAGCCACCACACAAGTGTAGGCTTTTGTATAAAAACTGCAACAACTAAATTGTTTCTCTGCCTTTCATTTCTGCTCCCAAAGACCCATCCTATATAAACAGTAAGTTCGATCAGTTTTCTCAAACATCATGTCCTCTTACTCAAGATCTTAGAGTGTTCACAGTCCATTTAAAACAATAAATCCAATTTCACTGATCTGACCTTCAAAGTTATTCTCTATACTATTCTTATTTGAAATTTCCTAGTGTATTCTCTTGTTATAAGAGAATTCCTGATGTACTCTGCTATGAACAAGCTTAAACATATTACCTTGGATTATCTTAGTGAGTCTTCATCTGACTCTATGATGTGTGCACGTTTAGTCTTACTTTACAGATGAAGAAACTGAAGTTTTTAGACATAAATATTTTGTCCAAGTGCAATAGTATTAGTTAATGAAAAATTTAGGATTAGAAAAAGTGCTGATTCCAGAATCAATATAGAATGAGTAAGAAATAGACAGATGCCAGGAGTATTATACAAGTGCCTTCAGTTTGCATTTGAACAGGGACATAAAAATATTAAAAATTTCTTAGATACTATATTATTATAATATCTAGGTTGATAGTACAGAAAAATAAGGAAAACTTCCTTAGTTGTATTTTATTTTGTTTTTATTTTCCTCATCTGATGCTATTGAACTGGGCTGGTCTCTAAAGAGAAAAAAAATTGGTGAGAAAAACGCTGAATATATTATTGCACCTGCTTTTAATTTTGAGTAATGAGGAATACAAAATGGATAGAATAATATAATAACCTTGTTTATACCCAACTTCCAGCCCCAACAGTAATCGTTGCATCTTACAATGTAAGAAGAAACCAGGTTGTTTTTCTTGTAGAGCTTCCCACAGTGTGAACTTTGCTGATTACATTATCAAGGTATAATTTAACAAGCTCCTTTGTCCTCTGTATTGCCTATAAAATGATAATTGAATCTAGAGATTTGCCCTAGAGGTTTCATTTTTTAAATTGATGTAATACTGCATTCTACCATTATATACATGTTAAGTGTTCATCATTGACAATCAACATGTATATAAACTACATTAAGATGATCATCTATCCTTCACCATACCATTGTGTGTTTCATCAAAACCTTATGTAATAAGCGAATGCATCACTTGCAAAGAAAAAAAAAGGAAAAAGAAAGGGAAAAAAAACCCAAAATAACAAAATCTGTAGCAACATACAGACAATTCCTGGTCTAAATTCAGTGGTAACAATATCCAAATTCATAGCATACAGAATTAAAATAGTCTCTAGATCTCAACCTAGTTGTATGACCTTTCTAGATCCTGGTTTCATCTTACATAAAAAAATAATAATCAATTCCTGTTTTACCTCTCAGGATGGTTGTGATTATTAAGTGTTGGGTAACAAAGTACTTCCTTTCTATTTGTGATGTTTCTTTCCAGGTGAAAGATAGCCATTTGTATATCACTCTTGGCACCTCTGTACTTCCTGCTTATTCTTCACTGGGGATATTAGAGGACTAAGATTTTGGATGCAAAAATCAATTATGCATAGGGCAACTCATTTTTCTCCCCTACCTACTTGGGAGCAGTTGCCTTCAGGAAAGTATCCTGCTTGTTTTTTTTTCCAGGCACTGTCCTATTTTTCCAGGGATAATCATGTTAAGTGACTAAGCATATGATACTGGAATTCAGATAATGAAATCCATTTGGCTTATAAAACTATCATATTCTTGAACATCAGTTGTATGAGAAATGAAGATAATACTTTGATATCTTTGTTAAGTCTCATATGTGAATTGTCTAAGACCTTGAACAGGAAAGGGATGTTCTATTTAAGCTGCTCCATCAAAGATCCAAAAGCAAGTATTCCTGGTTTTAGTCATTTTTTATATTGTAGTATCTAGCCCAATGTCCGGCAAGTAGCAAGTTAGTAATGAATATTTTGTGGCTAAAATATTTTTGAATAATATAAAACTCTCTGCATCAATAGTAATATTAATTTATTATGAAAAGCAGTGCTATGCCAGTAGATTTGTATATTTCAAATTTGTCACAGTATGGTTGAAATTTATATAAGCATTATCTTGTCAGTTCTAGCTGGTACAACAAAATACCACAGACTGGGCTGCTTTTAAACCACGGAAATTTATTTCTCACAGTACTGGTGACTGCAATAAGAATTCAGCATGGTCATGTGAGGGCTGTCTTCTAGGTTGTAGGCTTATTGCGACCTCACCTGGTGCAAGTGGTGAGCCAGCTTTCTGGGGTCTCTTTTATTTTAAGGATATTCAGGCCACAGTCACCATGCACTATACTCCAAAAAGTTTCTAAAGTTGAACGGAGAGCTCATATTACAGATTGCAAAGCTCAGCTGCAAGGGAGTAATATAATTTATTTATGCTACCTCAAGTTTATAGTCATGTGTGAAGAAAAGTAACTTCAGACAGACCTTATTAGTGAGTCTGAATTTTTATTTTTAACTCAGTGGAATACATTGAGACTACATTTGTAAACTTCCACATCACGGAATAGATGATAGACTTGTTTACAAGTCCATTTGGAGGACCAGAAATAGCTGGATATGTTCTAGGAAAGTTTGGATTACAAACAAAGTCATTGAGGCAGTTTGGATGGAGAAAGTAAGAGACTATCACAATAAAAAGAGGTGTGAAGTTTTAAATTGTTATCAGAAGAGTAATAACCAGCAAATTACCACACTTATAGGGACAGCAACAGATGTGTGACAGCTGGGTTAATTGAACGTCTGGTGGGCCTTTTTCTATATAAGATAATTCCATGCATGTATTATGGAGGAAAAGCAGGTGTGATCAGTCAATTGTCAAATGAAGAGGATAAATATCACCTGGAGAGTGTACTGATCTACTAAACTTAATGGAATATTTTTCTTAACTTGCAAGATAACATGGCAATCAATTTTTTGATGGGGTAGTGAATACATTTTACAACTAGGGAGCACATTTTGTTTAAAAAGTACATGGCAAAGAGTTTGTTATAGCATTTCTTATTTCTAGCTTGTATGTGAGAGCATTGCAAATGTACATTGATCTAAATTCTCATATTGCAGCACCACAATGTATACATGTAAGTATCACTGATATCACTGAGTTTGACACTTCATAGATTTGGGCTACTAGGATTTTCACTCAATCTTGGCAAAGTAAGAAAGAGCACTGGACTGTTACTCAGGAGACCAGAAATTTGGTTGCTGGCTGTGTCAAATAGTTTAAGGACCTACAACAAATTAACTGTTCATACCTGCGGGCTTCACTCTGTTTGGTATCACTAAAATTAGATGATTAGATTAAATGATCTCTAAGTTTCTAAGATTCTATTTCATTGCAATGAAAATAGTTTTTTGGCAATTTTTGCTCTAATTTAACACATTCAAAACAACAAATTATAAACTCTACTATCCCATGGTAATAAAAATACTTGCAGCATTTTTAAGATAATTATTTGTTGATAGACTGGCTGATTCACACCTCTTTTTTTTTTTTTTCTGATTCTGTTACTTCTTTTTTTTTTTCCGTTTTTCTTTATTTATATATAAATTTCACAACTTTGTAATCTCAAGGGTTTGCCTCCCCCCCCTCCCCTCCCTTCCCCCCTTTTCCCTCCTGTTCATAGTTGTGCGCTTCATTTTGGTGCTTCGTTTGTTTTGACTTTCTTCAAGGCTTTTATTTATTTTATTTTTTTTCACTATATCCCATATATTAGTGAAACCATTTGGTTTCTGCCTTTTTCTTTGTGGCTTGTTTCAGCTAATATGATTTCTTCTAAATGCATGCATGTTGTTATGAAGTCTTCAAATTTGTCATTTTTAATTGATGAGTAATATTCCATCGTGTATATATACCACAATTTTTTTATCATGTCCTCTGTTTTGGGGCATTTAGGTTGTTTCCATGACCTTGCAATTATAAATTGTGCTGCAGTAAACATCCGGGTACAGGTGTCCTTTTGTACCCACATTGAGGTCTCTTTTGGGTAGATTCCCAGAAGAGCAATTGCTGGGTCATATGGTAGTTCCATTTTCATTAGCTTTGAGGGTCCTCCACACCCCTTTCCATAGTGGTTGAACTAGTTTACATTGCCACCAGCAGTGTAGTAGTGTTCCTTTCTCTCCACATCCTCGCCAGCAATTTGTGTTGCCTGTTCTTTGGATGTGGGCCATTCTTACTGGTGTAAGGTGGTATCTCATTGTGGTTTTGATTTGCATTTCCCTTATTACTAGCGATGTTG
>PVHY01017914.1:0-30296 GCA_004024945.1 Uropsilus gracilis
GGCGGGCGGGCAGGCAGGCAGGCAGGCAGGCAGGCAGGCAAAGAACCTCTAAAAATACAAAAGTTCTTCAAGGGGTCTGTCAGGACTATTCTACATGGAAAGTATAAAATCATGTGCAAGAAAAAGAGGAAATCTGGTTTTACTTTATTAATGGTCACACAAATTAACAATACCAGCAACATTACAATATTCTGCAGAGCTGGGACTCTGCTGGTGACGAAATATGAGTCACCAACTGAGCATATGCAAAATTATTTTATGAGAAATAATAAAATAAGATCAATTAAGGATGATAACTCAAATATATCTGTATTTCAAAGGATTAAGATGATTATGTGTTAAGTAAGTGAAGACTCCATACATATGAAAAAAATAATTTTAGCTAGTATTGAACTTCATCATATGAAATAGCTGATGATTAACTACTTTGACATGTCAAAATTGCAATTTCACATAATTCTACCTAATAAAATCTACTAGTAGCAGTGCAGAAGTTATCCTAGAAAAAAGCATTAAGCCAAAATAATTGCATTATTTGATAAGTATTGAACCCTTAATATATCAAGTTGAAAGTTTTAGCTCAACAAATTTTTACCAACAAGCCTATGAGATAAGTACTATTAGTTAATCTATTTCCATATGAGGAAAACAAGGCATAGAGTGACTCAGTGCCCTGTCTAAAGCATGAGGTCTAGTAGAGTTGACATCCAAATGTAATCTGTCCTAACCCTGACAATTAGCCTGCAAACTGAAAGGAAGAGATACCTTCCAGATTAAAGGCAGAGGGAAATAAGAGCAGCTCTTTTGAGTATATAGAAAGATGAATGGCATGAACTGCAGAAAGAGTCTCTGACAGGGAGAGAGTTGCAACTTTCACTCATCAGTGCTCGGGGAGAGGCAGCCAGGGCAACCCCCTGAACAGAAAACTGCAAGGTGAAAAAGACACAAGAGGTTATCACAGCTAAATGTCTTTCACTGCTACAATCATCAAAATGGCTCTCTTTCTTTAATCCAGATGTGAAAACAAATAACTGATCACAAACGGATTGTTTTGTAGAACAGGAGAGAACTATTCTAACAGGAGAATATGCTCATGAGTCAAGCATTTGGTTTTCATGGTATCATTAAATGGAAAAACTGAGGCAGCCAACAGACTGTGGGATATATGGCTACTTACAGAAGCATAAAATCATACCTACTACTACACAGCTGAGAACCAGATGTGGAACACAGTGAACACTCACACAGCACCATCCTATTGTGAATATGTCAGGTAACCAAGTATCCCGGTTGGCAAACAATAAAAGTCTTCAAATTGTCCATTTACTTAAAAAAATACTAAACTGATTAAAATGTGTTATCTCAGAAAATAATACATCTGAGCCCATATTTATAAAATAACAAAGAAACAACAAATTACATGTATTTTTAGTTGTGTTAATTTTCTTTACCTTTCTAGAGTTCTGTGAATAGTAGGATCCACAGTCATCCTAAAAACAAAGAAACAAACATTTAGCACACATGAAAGAGCTTCATACATGGATGTGGCACTGTACAAATATATGTTATTAGAGAATGGAGACACTTAGGAAGTGTTTTAAAGGGAACACAAAGTAAAAGGAAATAAGATGAGTTATACTAGAAGTCTACAGAAAATGCTTAGTGACACAATAAAGAAAAACTGTGAAGTTTGCTCACCAAATAAAGGCAGCAATAATCTGAATAGAATTTTTTAATGGAAAACAAATATTCAAAAAATAGAACCTGACCTTGAAATGAATATGACCATGAGTTATAATAAAGAAAAATTTTTTTAAAATTCTCCCTGTGAAAATGTTGGCAGCATAAAATCCTTTCCATATATTTTCCTCACAGTTAGGAGAAACCCATCTCTCAAACGACATTACCCTAAATGTGCTAACGGTTAGAATAACAAGACATAAAAATGACAAAAGCATGTTTATGAAAATAGTAAGACTTTCTATTATATTATTACAACTCCAAAACAGAAAACTAAGGACTAACTTTAACACCCACAATGATTAATAAAGTGGACTTTCTGCTTTTACAAAATACTAACCTTATTCTCTTAGTAAATAGGGTGAGCTCACTTCCCACTAGAATATAGCAATGTGTATATGGTATAAGTCATCCCAATTGGTACTGACATTGTAAATATATACAATGTCAACATGGAACAATCTACTTTGTACCTTTGACACTAAGCTTAATTAGTTCATTCAATTAATTCTAACAAAAGCTATAAAAATTTATGTCACAGAAATTATTTGATCTTGTCAGCTTCTAATGTCCACTATTTAATCATAAATAATTAAATCTAAAATGTGAAGTTTCTCTTTGAGATCCAAAAAAAGTGATGAAAATAAAAATTTCTAAAATTTGGTCACATTTCTTTATGTAATCCTCACAACTACTAAAACATTAATTTTTATAATAACAAAAGCAAAATGCATTCATTGTAGCGAATGTACAAAATAAAAAATAAAAGTTAATCATAAACACTTAAAGTAAAATTAGTATTCCATGTTGTTCCATTTCAATATATGCCATCATAACACTTGACAGCTTAAATTAGAATTAAATGCAGATGCATTGTAGCTTGCCTTTTTCCTTTATCATTGACTCATTTTACAAAGTCTTTGAAAATACCTTCTTAATAGGTACACCATAATCTTCATATTTACATGACAAAATGTGTTAATAATTCCTGACTACTTACTAGCTTGCTTCACTTTTTGCCTGCTAAAACTAGCACTGTATAAATACTTGTAAAAAAAAATGCTGAATTTATATTTGATAATTTCCTTAAGTGAAATTCAACAAAATGGAATTTCTGAAAGGCATATAAACTTTTTCCAAGTCACTCATCTCTTTGGTTTACCCACTAAAAAGACATATCTATAGATTGTCTAGTAAAGGATAATTTCAATGTAACCCAGTTGCTTTAAGTATATTTTAACGTTTTCATAAAATAATTTTTTTCACAGTGAAATTGGTATCTAATTTTTGTTATCTTTTGCTATTCTATCCAGACAATTTTTTTTTTTAACTATGGTAATCTGTTTATTGCTTTTGACCAATTTTCTTAGGAACTTTGTGGTTTCCTTATTGTTTGTAAGAGGTGTTTATTAAAAAAGATTGTTATTTCATAGAAATGTTCCCTTTGCCTTCCAGTCTGATTTTCATTTAAGTTGACTTATAATGAATTTTTACATAGACGTTTGAATTTTAAGTCATGTCTTTCGTGGTGTCTTCCATCACTTATATTCTTACAAATTTCTTCCCAGTGAATATCAATTAAATAGCTATTATATTTTCTTTCATTTGCCCTCCAATCCCATCACCACCTTTTATCCTTGGCTACTTTCACTTCTTTTAACCCAAGTAGAAGTAATTGTAGATACACTACGGTGTAAGGTGACTACTAAACGTGATTTGTAATAACTTTCCCTCCCCTTTGTCTTTGGTAAGAGCACTCATTCCTTCATGACTCACTTGTGCATTGAGAGCAGTTGCTTAAGGTATAAGTTGACTTCTAATATCAGTTTACAATTTTTATATTAAAAAATAAGTATATATATATCTTTTAAAGATTATAAAATTTATTCCAGTTGACAATTTAAGCCACATGTACATAAAAATTCCATAAAAGGGATCAATATGTGGGGAGGTCAGGGGGATAGAGATGGGAGGGAGTGGTCAGGGAGGGAAGGTGGTGGGTGATCCCCAGGGAATACAAAGATGTGAAACACATATATAAACAAGTAAATAAATTAAGGAAAAAAAGGAATCAGTACAATTTCTACGCTGGGAGAAGCAGCTCTCTTGTCTGCCTGCCACTATGCAGATGGCTCTCTTTTTCTTTCTCCATTCCCTAATGACCCTGTCCTTTATTTTTTATTACTAGGTAAATTTTCTTATTATTTAGCCAGGCACGGTGGTGTGTGCCTGTAAGCTTCAACCTATGAAGCAGCTGGGACTAGGGATCACTGTTCAAGTCTCGCTCAGGGCAATACAGCGAGACCTAGTGCCAAAAAACAGCTGGGCATGGTGGCACACACCTGTAATCCCAGCTACCTGGAAAGCTGAGGCTGGGGATTGCTTGAGTCCATGGTACCCCGGGAAACATGAGCCTGAAGTTCCATGGGCAAAAACAGTGAGACCTAGTCTCAAAATAAATAAATAAGTTTTCTTATTATTTAAATCTTGGCTTCCTTATTTGTGAAATGAAATAACAACTATTGTAAATTACACTGCTCACTCAGCACACTCTATTTCTCTTCCTCTGACCCATCAATGCTTGTGCTCACAATGTACACTTTATAGAATGTGTATAATAAATATCTCCAATCTTTTTCAAAATTGTATTCACTAGTCTCATCTGTTTATTCTTTACATAGACCCAACTCACTTTTTATTATAGTTGTTCTTAGGGTGTTCTTTTCTTTCCACATTTATTTCTCCCTCTGTGACTCTTTGCACATGTCTACTTCATTGATCAAAACTTTCAAAACAATGTTTAAAATTGAACTTATATAAAACTGAACATAGCTACCCTTGTTTTTAATTTTATATGCTTTTAGAACATTATCACTAATTTTGATAGTTTTATTAGATTGAAAATTTGATGGTATAAATATTGGAAAAACTGCCTATTCTGTTGTTTGAGATTATCTTTTGTCTCCATCCCAGAGAGGAAACTGAATTGTAAAAAGATAACATTAGTTACCATAGATGCACACAGGTAGGGCTTAAATGCACATCCAAATTCTCTAGTACCAGTGCCTTTTATTTTCTACTGCAACACTACCTCACTACCAACCCAATAGCAGCTGTTGTCATAAATTTAGTCATACAAAGTCAATCTTATAAAACCTTGTCAAATAAACTTTGTCTAGTAAAAGCAATGTCTTAAAGGATAGCCAATTTCTTGGCTGATTTAAAGCAATGTAGATGATCTACTGTTACCTACAGAAATGACTAAATATTCATCTATGGCTTGGACTTCTCCCCAGATATTACCCAGGAAAGAAAACAAAGAACTTTGATCGTTTTGAATCACTTAAGAGGATGAACACCAAAACAGAAAAAGGCCCAATTTTCAAGCAAAACAGAAATTCTAGAAAGAAGAAGACTAGGAATTAGCAAATGAGTTGGAGATGGTAATAGAAATCTGGGTAGAAGGAAAAAGTCAGAGAAAAGAGTTTCCTTGTCTTCCCTATTCTCCTCCATCTCATGGGCCCATCAGGGTTAAGTGTGTATATTATAGACCTGGCCCATTTGCTTTCCTTTCATGGCCACCAGCCAAGCTCTGATCTGAATTCTATCAGCATTCTCTGAAGTACTGCATTTTGGAAAGGCAAATTTTGCTTCCATTGGCCTTATCCCAAATAAAGACTGTCTTTCTCTGCTGATGCAGGATAGTTTAAGTTTAGCAATCATTGGATAAATTGACAGGAAATAAAAACTGCAGATAAGAACCGAGTAGTGGTTTCAAGCAGATTCGATCAAAATTGACCCTATAGTTTCCTAGAAGGTAATTATCCAGGTCAGACTCCTTTTTCTAGGTCAGTTCTGCCCTCTTCTGGGAGAGTTCCTTTACTGACCAAATTTCTCCATTTTTTTCTAACAGGTGTCCAGATACTGACCCTCCCAAACCTCTCTGTGAGTTACATTATTCCCCCCAGAAGACACTTGGGAGTCTTAGGGCGACCTCATCAGGATGACAAATGTTTGGCAAAATGCATCTTCACCCACACTTTTCTGGTAACCAATTTCACACCAAAAGCCTCTCTCCTCCCTTAATCCAGCCCCCAAGCAAACCTAAATCCCTCTTCCCCTGTTCTTATCTGTCAAGAAATTTAAAATCATATACTATAAGCTAAAGTGGTATGTTTAAATTAAGCTAAAATAATTATATTAAATTTAGGAAAAGAGAAATTAAAGGAAAGTAGTGCATCTCCTTTTCTCACAGCCCACCTATAAGTTCACGGTTCCCCAGAGAAGCAAAATGCATCCCTGTCACCCTTGTGTTGATTTGAATGGAAGTGGAAAGCATAATTATGTGCTCAGGGACTTCCCATGTTACATGATTGGGCCTATGAAACAATTGTGTGTGAACAGCAAATTGGACACTGCCATTTATAAATGAGAGTTTATAAAAAAAGGAACTAATAAAGACATACCCAAATTCTCTACCACTTATATGCTTAATACATGGTTGCAGTAAGACCTAAACCCAGGGCTTCTGTTGTTAAATGCAAAATTCTTCCAGTTTCCTGAAAATGATTCTGTCTCTAGCACCACTAGTTACTAAATTTTTTATAATTTCATTAGAGCCACAGAGACAATCATAGTGCATGTCTCAGCAACTGTCTCCAACAAAACAATTCTGAAGTATAAGGTATTTATTTTCAACTCATGATATACATTTATTGTCTGTTTCTGAACTGAATAATCTCAAAGTAATAAGCAAAGAAATAGAGATGCAGTCAGAAGCTTATAAAACCAAGATTGGGGTTATTATATTGCTATAAATGTTTACTAAAATGTACATCATTTATAATAACTATATACTATATTATAAATGGTTTCTATCAAAGAATGATTATATTTCAAAAAATTTCAAAAGATTTAAATTTGTGACTTTATCATGCCTAACAAATTTCATGTATATATGCGTGTGTGTGTGTGTGCAGCTAGTCAATATCTACAATAATTATTCAACCCATGATTCAAAATGTATATCCATCAGTGTTCTTTATAGTTATATGAACATCAATTTTAGCTGTGTCAGTATCACCAATATAAAATAGTAAGAATTAGCCCATTTTAGTATTTACTATGTTCCAGGTATGACTCCATATTCTTTACAATATTTCATTTGATCCTGACAAACATGAAAATATACTTTCACTGCCACCATTTTACATACAAGGAAACTGAGACACAGAGTAAGTAACTTCTCCAAAATTATTTAGATTGTGTAGCTCTTTTGTCTACAGAAATTTTAATAATGTACTGTTTCTGAAAGCATTTGATACCAAGAATTACGGATGAATTCAAAACTCTTATATGTTAACTACTAGAATCAAGGATGGTTTCTTAAGACAACCCTGTTAAGAAACCAATATATCTGTTGCCTTTTGCTCTTCCCTTGAAATGGTGGGTTTTTATTTCATAATCATGCTAATGACCAAAACCACTTACTGTTTTGCTTTGTTTTCATTTCAAACAAGTTGGTTGGACTCTAAGTGGCACAGAGTTCAGGATACAGAATTCAGGATAAACCAAAGACTGAAGACAAGCATCAGATTCTGAAGTGGGTTTATTTTGATCTCATGGCTATAGAAGTGGCTAGAAGAATGAAGAGGAGTCAGTTTATTATACACAAGAGGCTCCAAGATACTTTGTTCTGGTTACTGGTGGCAATAGATGTTATGGTAGGGGATCCAGATGTTGAAATAGGAATGGAATTAAGGATAACCATTGCCTCGGGAACAAGGAATAGTTTATTTTCTGATAGCTTTCTTAATTTCAAATACCAGGGGTTATTTCCCCGTAGCCTTTATTTTTCAGCTCCTGGGTTTCTTCTCTTCTTTCTGCTTCTGCTTGAATGAATGACATATCTTCTGTGTCTAATTTGTTAACCTACCTCTTAGACTGCTTAAAGGCATCTTCTTGACACTGTCACAACTGGATATGGTGCCTACCACGGACCATTTATTGTCTTTAAGTGGCAATTTTTTAATAAAGACAAAAAAATATATAATTCCACCAACTAAAATTGGACATTTCATATATGTACAGTCTAAAACACATTTAATCCTTTAAAAACAACACAAAGTAGAACTGACTAAATTATAATATGTTATGCTGTACATGCAGTCAAGGCAATATTCAATCCCAAGTTTGTCTTAATAGCCCTACTCTTAGCTTTTCTATCAGTTTATTCCATTAAAATAACACTGGCCAAATTAGAGAAAAAGAATTTGAGGAAATATTTATCCACTGCAACCATGCAAGGAAATGCATTATGTATACATGCATAACCACAATTTTATCCACCAATATGTTCATGAAAAGTACCTTCAGAATAAAGCACTCTAAAATCCTTCAGGGAAGGTGGGTACTGGAACAGTGAGAAATTTTAAGCAATACTATCTCCCTGACTCATTTAGGTAATAAAATTCTAGGTTGTTTTGTCCTGAATTTGACATTTTACTTTTATTTCCTTTAGAAATAAATCTGTTATAAAGCTCAGAAATTACAGATTTCCAAGTAAATTGTTCCAAATATACTTGAATAAATAAACCAAGATATCCAACAGTGAAACTATCATATCACTGACAAATCAGCATTCCAGTTCTTCCTGGAGTCATGTGATTTGTTGCTTGTTTGAAAACTTGTTAATCAACCAACTTCTTGGGAAAAAGTGATAAATCACTTCTTGAACTTAGATCAGCTAATGTACTTAAAACAAACTACTATAAAATTCCCAGTACACAATTATCACTAGTATCTTGTAGCTAGTTTAAATTTTATTTTTTTTTAGTATCATCTACTCTTTCTTTTTTCCAAGATCATATTCAAACAATATAATGGAACTCTGGTAAAGAATAAAGATAAGTACTGCAAAGGTAATAGGTTTGGTACATTTATTTAACTAATAGTAGAGTGATAACACAAAGCATAAATTTTAAAATAGGCAATAGATATGTTCAATTACTGGACAAGAGTAACAAGGCAAGACCAAATAAGTACTACAACAGAGGGAAAATTGTACCTGATCTACTAGTTATCTATCACACATGTTGAAAAGTGCAAATGTTAAAGTAGTCATATCTGAACCATAATCTCAATTTCCTCATCTATGATGTAATGATGATTTTGTTGCTACTCAAAGGGTTAAGAATAAGTGTAGCAAAGCCAGGCATGGTGGTGTGCACCTGTAATCCCAGTTACCTGGGAGGCTGAGGCTGGGAATCACTTGAGTCCATGGGTTCAAGACAACCCTGGGCAACATAGTGGGACCTAGTCTCTTAAAGGTAAGTAAATAAGTGAGTGAATGAATGAATGAATGAATGAGTGAATGAATGCGTGTAGCAGTAGATGTAGTGTCCTTAGCACATAGTAATTGCTCAATAAAAATTAAAAACTTCAAATATTTCCACTTAGCTCTCCTGCTTCATGAACATGGTAAGGGGATTAATAAATGAAGATAACTAAACTAACAAAAAATATGCCTCAGGGTCTCAAAATCTCTTCTAAGGGAGAAATAAGGACAAAGGATATTTCTATATTGTCTGGAAGCTAACAAAGTATCTGATAAATACATACTCATTAAATGCACATTGAATCATTATATGAATGAGTGGATTAAAAGTTGTTGCTTTCATCATTAATCATATTAGAATGCCTAGTCCAAAAAAAAAATAAGAATCGAATAAATCCATTTTAAGCAATTAAGACATTATGACAGTAGGACATATGGATGATACTATCAGAATTTTTGAGTGGAAAAGTATATCTCAGGTTGAATAGACATCGAGTATAAAAACAGCAAAAAAAAATGTAGACTCACAAGTAATTTAGGACTACAATGATATTTTAGTGATTTATGAGTCTGAGAAACAAGAATATTTATAATTAAACCTCTTATTAAAATCTGGAATATAAGCACAACATGTATTAAGATTATAATAGGTGGTTGAACAGGAAAGGAACAGAGCTGTTCGTTAGAAAGATATATCTGTCAAGATGTTAACTAGAATGGAGAATGAACAAAGAGTAACTGCAATAAAGAAAGATATGCCTTCTTTGAAGAGGGTCTAGACTTTGCCTTTGGCCCTTAGGAAGTAATCTCTTAGACCTTGGAATATCCTGCTAACAATGGAATAGAAGGGTGGTCTGGGGACTTCCAAACATCAAAACAACAAATAAGTGCTTTAAAAAGCTATGGTGGCCTGAAAAAAAAAAAAAAGGTAGCAAATTGAAGAAGTATATGTGCTAGTGAAAAAACAAAAATGAATAGAGACCTGATTAGATATAAAAAACTATAGAGACTGGGAGAAAATAATCAATTGAATTATTAGATTCAATTAGAAAATTGAGAAGTGCAAGGGAAGAGCCAGTAGCTTAAAGAGGAAAGTCACGTGAAGTAGAGAAAAATGAGAAATTGGAATACATTTAATTCCTGTACAAACATGCCAACAGCCCCCTTGAGAAATAAGCCTGTTCCTTCCCCCTTTGGACTTTTGTCTGGACAAAAAAACCCGGGGTAAGTGATGCTATGCACACTGTGGTCCCGGTCTTTGGGAGAACAGGTTGGCACAACTTCCTGCCTCTAGTCATCCTAAATCACCAAACAATAGAGACCATTCTTAAACCAGGGGCCACAAGGTACCAGACATGTGAGTGGAGAATTACCTAGAACTCAGTTCAGCAATGGAGACCCTCAGAGTCACGAAGAATAATAATACTGTGTCATTTAAACTACTATACATTGGGGTGGTTTGCTTGGAAGTAATAGATAACTAGAATGGCAGGATAGTAAATACAGTTGAACTAAATAAGTTTCCCTGGCTAATTTCTTTATTTAAAAAATATATATGATCCTCCCAAGATAACAGAGGTCTGCTGTGAGAGGCATAACTAATGAAGATCCTCAGCTATTGAAAGAGCTAGGGAACAGTTTGCTATCTGGCTATAGATTATCAAGATCAGTTTATTTTCCAAAGTACCTAATTCGTATGTAAGGAGCAACTAATGATAATGTACTCAATCAGGTCTCTGATTATACCTGGCTTATTCAACCCCCTCAACTTTATCTCCATTTTTACAGTTTATTAATATCTTCAATCTAATTCTGATTGAAAGATTGCTGGCAAACTCAGTTTGATATTTGCAATCACACTAGAAGATAACACACACATGTGGGTATGCACAAATTAATATTTTTGTGATTTACTTTGCTATGTTAAAAATATTTCAAAAGAATCCAAGGTTCTTGTAAAAATTATGATACATGGTTTCTATAAAAGGAAACTACTAAAATAATGTCTGAGACATAAACAGATATTTTTTAAATAGTGATGAATAAATATATAACGGCCATCAAATTTTGCATATATACATGTTATATAAAAATATTTAATTAGCCATCTTTTGAATCATGGACTCTTCTAAGATACTGATGAAATCTCAGGAGTACATTTTGAAAAATGTTTTTAGGGGCACAAAATAAAAGAGGGTAACAAAGAAAATCAAACATGGCACAATACAGGAAGCAAAATGTTTTTTAAACACAAGGACCAAATAATATAAGTGCCTCTTTACGAGTCATTAAATTATAAGGAAGTAGTGGTAGGTCTAATAAAAAAAAATTCAATCTTGAAGTGGTTAGAACCATGACAGACATAAAATCTCAGGATATCCTCTTGAAATACTTGAATCTGTATACTTTTACTGGACTGAGTATAAATATTTCAACATATCCTAACAACTGTGACATGATATGAAAGTACCATTATTACTATCAGTGACAAAGTTACAGATACCATTAATACCACTATTGTGGTTGACAAATAATTATAATTCAAGAAAAATCTAAGTTTTGGTTTAGAGATTTCTGAAATGAAGTGATTTTTTTCCTCTATCCAAATTCAAGGGTCTTGTAAATTCTGTCCACAGTCAGTTGTTTGAAACCCCCATGTAATAAAGTATTGGTTGTGCCTAGTGTTAATTATACAGAATTCACAGATGAAACACTGAACTCTGGTACCTGGGAAAAACTAGTTCTCTTAATATATAAAGTAAAAATAATCACTGTTCTTAAAAGGTACTAAGAGATACAGTTGGATAGGGTTACAAATAATAAATCTTGGAGATCACATGTCTAGTCAAAGTTATAGCAGGATACTCAAACATAAATAAAGGCATACAGTCAGGCTTAGGACTGACTAGAAAGAACCAAGATGATGACAAAATGGCTTTCCAGACATCCACGCAGATAAAAGGGGGCCCATGAGATTGTAGGAGGGAAATTAGACACCTAGAAAGGATAGAACAGAGGAGAGCAGAGTCAGGTAAGGGCGAGAAATACATCATGGTAACAACTTCTATTTCATCTCAGTAGCTCCCATCCTTGAAAAAATAAAGACACCTTATTTCTGTTGTCAAAATCACAGAGACTGATCAAAGCTAGTAAATTCTTTTCCAGTAAGTCAGCTAGCAAGTAGAACCAGGTATTCAGTAGAAAAGGCCACCAATGTTATATCAATGTCTCACATGTAATTATGTATCTGAAAACTGAGACAAGCTCATTATTCGTGGTACTATTAATCTGACTTTTTTGACATCAATCTTTAATTTGATCTAAAGTTCACCCTCTGGCTAGTTGTCGTCAGTTAGGTGACTGAATACCAGTCAAGATAAAGGCTTGGCTAAAATAATGCCTGAGACATAAGTAGATATGTCTTATTGTTCTTCTCCACTTTAATTAACAGGTACTTAAATAACATTTTCTATCCACAAGGTCCCCTTCCAAAAGTACTTTACACACATAAATACATCTAATCACCATAACAACCTATGACACAGTTATTGTTATTTATCCCTATTACAGGAATGAGGAAAATGAGGCCAAAAGTGATTGTCTGATATCAAGAGCTAGGAACTAACCATGCCACAAATCAAACTTGACAGTCTAACTTAAAAGTCCTTGCTTTTAACCACAGCACTGCTATCTACTGCTCTGGAATCTCTTGTGATAGACACTGTATATGTATAATAACACTTTGAATGTATTCTCACCAATAAACCTTTAATTCACTAAATGCCAAGTATTTCATTTTATTCTTTTCCTAAACTCAATATTCCCATCCTGACTGATAATACCAAGTGAGTCACTAACCACCTCATCCATAGCACTATAAAGACTATGTGTCAAATGCCACTTGTAGATAAAACATTATTGTCAAAGAACTCTGTAGCTTGGCAAGTCAAAGTTCTTTACTGTCAATTACACTGTCAGTGACCCCTTGCAAAGGGGTTACTTGATTCAACAGTATCACAGGTAAGATTAGTGGATTTTTTGTTTGTTTTCTATCAAATCATATAAACTTGCTTATGTAAGCTGGAGCAATAAAAACAGCTTGGTTTTACAATTCACATGCTTGTCAGTTCTCGAAATTACTGAATTATGACCCATGATTCTCAGCAGGAGGAATATTTCCCATAAACTATGAGAAAACTTTTCAGGCAATAATATCAGGGAAGCCCACACTATATGGATGGCTACAAGAAACAGTAGCATCACACTTCTCCCCACAACTTCATAAAAAGGTATGAGAACTCTTAAAATATTTGGGCTAAAGTTTCTCAAAATGCTATAGACTGGGAGGTCCAAGATCATGGTGCTTGGTGCTAGCAGAATTAGTGGCTATTAAGACTGTGCTTCCCAGTTCATACACAGTCGGTCATCTTTTCATTGTATTCTCCCATGGTGGAAGCACCAGTGTCATTCCTTTATACATGACCTAATTACTTCCCAAAGACCCCAGCCCCTAACATACTTTGGGCATCAGGCTTTAACACAAATTCAGACCACAGCAGCAATTAAAAATCAAAATTAAACCAGATTACAAAACTAAATTTTTTTCATTCATCTTTTCTTAATCCCTAATACATATTATACAATTTGCTGAGTTATTATTAAGACTTTGTCTACTTACCACATGATAAAAAGATGTGTCACCATATCAACGTAAAAATATGGAAGGTTGTATGTAGACAATTGATACAATATTCTTAACATTGCCAATAAATGAGAAATTTTGAAATGATTGCTAATGTTTTCTAAGGGATTTGCCATTTTACTGGAAATAGTCTCTCTGCATTTTTATTTCTTTTGAAAAGCTACATTAGCAGTGAGTCATCAGGTGATTTCCGTTCTTTATTTCTGAATTTCATCTCAAAGACACTTCCTCCTCTTTGTCTTCTCATATGTACCTGAGCTGCTATTGTTCAAGGTCATGAAAGAACCGGATAAAGCAAAACCATACGCTTATTCGACAAGTATCTTTATGACATGAGAGTTTCTGTGCCTGTCAAACATTTAAGGCAGTTTAATTTTTAGTATCTCTAGAGATCAAGTTTAAATAGCTGCTAAAAGCCAGCTTTTAAGGCAGCTTTCACTTCTATTTAATTTATTTAAATAGAGTAATAGACATCACATTTAAAATAACTGTTAGGGATAACTAGGATATTAAAATATTCCATTTGTTTTATTATTCATTATTGAACTCCTAAACAAATATTATTCAGATTCACTATCATCCCTAGCTAGATATTAGAAAATATATAACGGCGAGCTGTTGCCATGGTAACTCCTCTACAACTACACATTTTCTATGGCAACCCAGGCTCCATGGAATACTAATGAAAACCCATAGCAACAGAGAGTTAAAGAGGTGATGTCTGGAAACCAAAATGTTCATGTAACATTTATTAGCCTTTGTATATTTAACAAACAAAACCAGTGTTCAAAGATGCATTAACAAGAAATTATCAAAAGCATATTTGAAATATCTGAAAAAACAAATATCTGTGCTACTAAAATAATCCACATAAATATACTATTAAATGAATATAGAATAAAAATGTATATCTGTTTATCCAGTAGCAAAAGATTCGCATGCTACAATGCAAAATGAAACCTAGAAGTAATCAGAAATGCTTTGTTTGGATCTTATGCTTTTCCCAGTTCCTGTCATTTCCAAGAATTCCAGCTGTTTAACCTTGATCACGTAGCCCCTAAAAGGCTCAGTTCTCTTTCACAAAGGACCGTTATGTTTTAAGACACTAAAGTCACTAGATTTCTCTTCCCATTTACCAGCATATGAATATGCCCAAGTTATGTAATTTGAATGTCAGTTTCTTATCTGTTAAAGGGCTTGATATCTACCTTCTCCTCATTACCAATTTGCTACAAAATGTGCCACATTAGATATCCATGAACACTTTGTGGAAAAAATTGAATTTATTGTCTTGGCTATAAAATACTTGATACTATATGTCAGCAATTGGTCTCCATTAAAATAAAACATATGAACCAGCTGGAGCGGCCAGGGAGGGGAGGTGGTGGAGGACCCCCAGGGATTACAATGATGTGAAATATATGTATATATAAATAAATTATTAATAAAAAAATACTTATGAGAATCCAAGCACTGGCTCTTCTTTCAAAACATAAATCAAATTTACACATAAGTATTGAAAAAGCATTATATCTATCAAAATAGATTAGGCAAGAGTAGCTGTATGATGAGAAAACAAAAGTGAGAATATGTACTTAAGCAAGTATATTTTAAGTGGAAACATTAACACAGATTCATTGCAGAAATTTTGAAAATCAAGGAAAATTTAGAAAAAATAATTACCTCTAAATTTGCCATTCAGAGGTGAATCTTATAAATATTTTGGTGATTATAAGCCCTTAATTTGATTTTTGTATGCTTAGTTTTGGTAAAGCTATAATTAAATTTTACATGTTAAACTCTGCATGATGGGATAATCCCTTTGTACCTAATTAACCAACTGCCTTAGAGTCTAGTCTAGGCTAAAGTATTGAATTCCAGGCATGAGGATGGGAGAGGTACTTTGAGACAAGTTTTTGTGTTGTCAGTCTTCCCTAATACCAGTTCCCCATGATCAACTACCATCTTCAAACCCTATCTCTATCAAATTAATGTTCAGTTCAAATAAATTGAATTTTCTTTTTATAAAAAACACTATTAAACCTGATGCTGTACTGCTTTATGATTTATACACTATATAGTCATTACATGAAAGCCAAACTATTCCTGCAACCAGCAAGACAATGGCCCCTCAATTATGCTTTGAATGCCTTCTTACTTATTTGTAAGTGAACATATACATATAGCATTTAAAATTGTATATTATAGTTCAATGGAGTTCAAAACATCTGCTCCTTTAAACCGATTAACAAAAGGAACAGTAAAAGGCATATCTAATACAGCTCATTTTTGTTCACTGCTATAAAACATTGCTTTGATAGTCAATTTTTATAACACACAATTAAAACTAAGAGATTTTTAAGTTTATTATCTCTAGTAGCTGTTTCAAGAGAGAACAGTGTATACAGATGCTATACTAAGTCCAAATCTTAAAAATGCAAATATATTGTTTAGAAGTCTAATCATTCAATCGAGTTTAATAAAAAAGAAAACAAAATAGGATTTCTATTTGACCAAACACAATTTTAGCAGGTATATAAAACAGTGTAGTCATCATAATGCCCCTTAGAAATTATTACTATAACTATTAAAATAAAAAAATCAGCAAAGATTAATTTATTTCATGTAATAAATACATGTTGAACAAATGCTGAAAATTTACCTTTCAGACTGGGGGGGGGGGGAAACAAAGATTCCTTTAAGGTTATTTTTCAAAGTTTTATATTACAGTTAGGAACTATTTACTTGCCTATTTTATGAATGGATGCCAAGGGAGAGGAATTGCAGATTGATTTGTAATGCTTGAGAAACCACCATGGTATCTTCCATAGGGACCACAGTCCCAAAACAGCATGGAAGGGCTCCATTTGCTCCACACCCTCACTAAGACCCATGTGGTTTCTATTCTTTTTAATATGGGTCACTCTTACTAGTGCAAGAAGTACCTCACTGTGGTTTCAATTTACATTTCCACTACAATAAGAGATGGTGGGTACATTATTTCATATATCTGTTAGCCATCTGTATATGCCTTTTTTTGGAGTAGTGTTTATTTAGTTCTTCTGCCCATTTAATTGGGAAGTTTGTTTACTATTTGTTGAGTTGTATGAATTCTTGGTAACTTTTATATTACCCACTTTATAAATGAATGTTATGCAAATATTTTCCTAGTACATTATCTTTATATTTTAATGATAGTTTTCTTCAGTTGTGCAGAACCTTTTAGCTTAACATAGTTTCATTTGTTTTTCAACTTTCTTTGCCATTGGAGCTCAGAACCTAAATGCATCTTTGAAAGCCAGTGTCCCTGTGTGTTTTGCTAGCTTTTATGATATGCATTTTATGGTTTCAGGTATTACATCTAAGTTTTGAATCAATTTTTTTGTGTGTGTGAGTTTTAAGATAGTGGCCTAGTTTCATTCTTTGCATGTAGTTATCCAGATTTTACATTTCTCAAAGAGACTTTCTCCATTGTATACTTTTGGTTCCTTTGTCATAAATAGATTAACCATACAAGTGTGGGTTTATTTCTAGGTTCTCAATTATTTTTAAAAAAATATATATTTCACATCATTGTACTCCCCAGGGGTCACCCACCACCTCCCCTCCCTAGCTGCTCCAGCTTGTTTCTCCCCCCACCCCCAGTTGTGTATTTTCATTTGGTAGTCCATATATCAGTGAAATCATTTGGTTTTTGTCTTTTTCTTTCTGACTCATTTCTGCTAATACGATTTCTTCTAGGTACATCCATGTTATCATAAAATCATCAAATTTGTCATTTTTAATTGATGGGTAATATTCCATGTGTATATATACCACATCTTTTCATCCACTCATCTATTTTGGGACATTTGGGTTGTTTCCATGCCCTTGCAATTATAAATAGTGCTTCAGTAAACATCCAAGCACAGGTGTCCCTTTGTACCCACACTGAGGTCTCCTTTGGGTAGATTCCCAGAAGAGTGATTGCTGGGTCAAATCGTAATTCCATTTTCATTAGTTTGAGGGTGCACCACATTGCTTTCCATAGTGGCTGGACCAATTTACAGTCCCACCAGCAGTGTAAGAGTGTATCTTTCTCTCTGCATCCATGCCAGCACTTGTTGCCTGTTTTTTCGATGTGGGTCATTCTTACTGGTGTAGGGTGATATCTCTTTATGGTTTTGATTAGCATTTCCCTGATTGCTAGTGATGCTGAGCAATTTTTCATGTGTCTGTTGGCCATTTATATTTCCTCTTTGGGTAAGTGTCTCTTTAGTTCTTCTCCCCATTTTTTGAGTGGGCTTCTTGTTTTGTTTGCGTTTAGTTGTGTGAGTTCCTTGTGGATCTTCAGTGAGATTTATCCCAGGAGCACAGGGATGGTTCAACATCCAGAAATCAATAAACATAATCTGCCACATCAACAAGGAAACAACCAAAAACCATATGATCATATCAATAGATGCAGAAAAAACATTCAATAAAGTCCAACACTTGTGCATGATAAAAGCACTTGAAAAATTGGGAATAAAAGGAACATACCTCAACATAATAAAATCTATCTATGACAAACGTACAGCAAACATCATCCTAAATGGGGAAAAATTAAAACCATTTCAATTAAGATCTGGAACAAGGCAAGGATGCCCACTCTCTCCACTACTTTTTAACATTGTATTGGAAGTTCTAGCAAGGGCAATTAGGTAAGAGAAAGACATAAAAGGGATACTAATAGGGAAAGAAGCTATCACTCTATGCTAAAAACATGATTCTCTATATAGAGAACCCAAAAAAAAAACCCAGTATCAAGTAGAAAAACTACTTGATACAATAGACCAGTTCAGCAAGGTAGCTGGTTACCAAATCAAGACAAAGAAGTCAGTAGCTTTCCTAGATGCAAAAAGCCAAGCAGAAGAAGAAATTTAAAAAACCATCCCATTTACCATCACACCAAAAAAAAATTAAATACCTGGGGATAAACCTAACAACTCATGAAAGAGCTATACAAAGAAAACTTTAAAACACTGCTAAAAGAGATAGAAGAAGACATAAGGAAATGGAAAGACATTCCCTGTTCATGGATTGGAAGAATTATCATCATCAAAATTACCATCCTTCCAAAAGCAATCTATAGGTTCAACGCAATCCCTATAAAAATTCCAGTGGCATTCTTTAGAGATAGGACAAAAATTACTGAGAACAAAAATTACTGAAATTCATTTGGAATAACAAAAGACCTCAAGTATCAAAAATCCTCCTGGCCAGAAAAAGAGAAAATGGAGGCTTAAATATTCCAGACTTCAAATTATACTATAAAGCCATAATAATAAAAACAGCATGGTACTGGTATAACAACAACAATGTGACCAATGAAATAGAATTGAGTGCCCTGAAATAAAACCACACACATATAGTCAACTAATCTTTGACAAAGGAGTGGAAAACCTACATTGGAACAAAGACAGCCTCTTCAACAAATGGTGGTGGGAAAACTGGATCAAGATATGCAAAAAAAATGAACCAATATACCTCCCTTACATCACATACAAAAACCAACTCAAAATGGATAAAAGACTTGGATGTAAGACCTGAAACATAAAATACATAGAGGAAAACCTAGGCAAAACCCTCCACAAATTACAATTCAGAAATCCCTTTCTAGTCACATCTACAGATGGCAAAAATATAAAGGAAAATATAAACAGATGGGACCACATCAAACGAAAAAACTTCTGTACAGAAAAAGAGACAACAGAAAAAAACAAAAAGAAACCCAATGGAATGGGGAAAAAATTTTGCCCTCTACAAAAGTGATAAGGGTTTAATAATGAAGATTCACATGGGTTCTCAATTCTATACCATTGATTCATATGTTCTTTATCTAATTATCATACTGCTTAATTACTATAACTTTGTGGTATAATATGAAATCTAGGAGTGTGATGCCTCTTTTTCTTTTTATCAGAATTGCTCTGTTTAGTCAGGTTTTTTTTTGGTTCCATACAAAATTCAGTAAAGTTTGCTCTATTTTCTTGAAGAATATTATTGTAATTTCAATAGCGATCACAATGCATCTGTATTTTGCTTTGGGTAAGATGGCCATCCTAAAAATATTAATTCTTCTTATCCATAAGCAAAGAATATCTGTCCATTTCTTTGTGTCTTCTTTCATTTTATTTAAATAGTGTCCTATAGCTTTTTCTTTTACAGGTCTTTCATGTCCTTATGAATTCCAGTTTATTTTTGCAATATATCTGCATATTTGCAATAGTCACGTTAAGTGTCCAGTAAAGGATGAATAAAGATGTGCTATATATTCACAATGGAATATTATTCAGTTGTTATCAAGAAAATCTTGCCATTTGTAAAATACTTGAAAGGAACTGGAGGGAACCATGCTAAGTGAAATAAGTCAGAAGGAGAAAGGTAAATACAAGATAATTTTATATGTGTAACATAAACAAAGAAACAAAGAAAACTAAACCAAAACAAGCATTAGAAATCTGACTATAGAATAGAGGTTACCAGAACAGGAGATTGAGGCTTGGGGAACAAAATTGGGGGGGGGTCAAAGAGGTTGTGGTAAAGGATTATTGGTGTTTGTGTGGTGAGTGAGGCATGTTAACTTGTTAGAAAGTTTTTAAACTTCTTCCCTACATCATATACAGTGTTGTAAATCAATGCTACCTCGATAAAAAAATGATACAATGAAAAAGCATGACTATATCAAAACATAAAAAGCTAAATTCAGAATAATTTATATTTAAATGATTGATGGTTGCTTTTATTTAGTTTTTATTTTTAATCAAACATAAACATCACATCAGAAGATAAAAATAAGTAACAATGATGCAAAGGGAACTCTATTGACTAGAGAAACTCAAATCTAAACACTAGAGAAACATAAATATAAGTTTATGCAATCATCATAAACACTTAAGCAAATTTAATCAAATGTATAAGATTCAGTTATAATCCAAAACATTGTCATGACTATTTCCTTTATATTTTACTAGTCAATATAATGAAATTTAATAAAAAGAAAAAGAAATTGACCTGGGTGAAAGTTAGTGATTTTCCAGTTCAAGTTTCTGGATAACTGCCGATGATATCTACAAGTATACAACATGCTAGAAAAGCATCAGCAGCAGCCCAATGGCCAATGAATTCACACCACCTAAGACACCTAGATTCGATTTTTCTCTATTCTTTTCTAATTTCCAAGTGTTTATTTTACTTATTTATTTTTTGATTGAAACACCCTTGTCTTCTACTGAATTCTGGCTGCTGTTTTTGACTAGCAAATTTTGCCAATGTTCCCTACCTTGGGGTCAAATACAAATGAGAACATAATTTAAGATGAGCAAAGAAACAAAACATGAGTCCCATGAAACTGGAATAAACTCCAGGACTAAATCTCATCTAAATAATAAATATATATCTCAATTATAATACAGTACACCGAATTCAATTATAATTATTTGGGGATTCGTTGGCTGTAATTACTCATTATTCTGTATAAGAAGCTATAATAAACTTTACAAGTACAAAATAATGCAGAATGTTTGAAATTACCTTGGCGCTTTTATCTGCTATTTTTGTTGAGGTTTTGTTTGGTAGGGTTGAAATTTGTGAAAGCCTACGGTAATTCAGTATGAAGAAGGATACAGTACAAGACTGGCAAGTGTAACAAAATTCTCCCACAAACCAACTTTTGTTTATGATTTATACCCTAAGCACAAAAATCAGCAAATAACAAGCGTGATTCTGAGTAATAGCTCTGGGTGATAACTTCAAGCAAATTCCAGTTTCCCTAAATCTCCAATAAATGCAACAATTACATCATTCATGGAAAGATCGTGCATTCAAAATGATTTGTCTACTCTAGAGATTGATCTTTCTGTGGCTTCCTCAATTTTTACATAATCTGATTTTCCTGTAATTTGAATAAACTCCAGTAACTGAAGTCCCAACACAAATCATATTAGAAAGAGCTGATTAAAATCTGAGAGTGACAAAGATTTCTAGTAGAAAAATCAATACAATTAGATAAAATAGCTACAAGTATAGCAATTCAGAGTCATTCCATTTAAGTACTGATATAGCTAACTTCAGTCTCCGAAAACCAAATCAGTTTATAACTGATTTCTTATCAGCAGGTCCAAATCAGGACATTTAAAATATACTCTCAATACAAGCAGTTTCCAAAACATAAAAAGATGTATTATAAGACTTAAAATGGTCTTAGCTATTTAAAAGAATGATTACTATAGATTATGTCTAAAATAGCACATAAAATGACTTAAGTCAAAAATAAATGTAATATCAGATTAATGGTACTTAAAGAAAAATTACAATGTGCAGTCTCTGTCTGAAAGCCTTTTCTCTCATCTTGTATCACAAGACTAGTTAAAAAAAAAAAAAAAAAAAGCCTGAGAACTATGGCAGAAGTAGAAATGGAAGGGATGAGAGGATGTCTACAAACAAAACAGCTATTCTTCTGGAACTGTTGTAATTTGAGGTGTCTTAAGAAAGTATTTAGCATTTATGCACTTTAATTGCATACCTAATAAAACATCTCAAGTGTAAAATAAAAGGGAAAAAAAGGAACCCAATGTTTTCTTCAGAAATTAAATTGACATACCATCATGATAAGAAAATTAGTCAAAAAACTACATCTATCTTTGTTAGAGGCCTTTGGTAATCTGAAAACTTGGGTCATTACAAAATAGATGGCAGAACATATTTTTAGTTAGAAACACAAAATTAATTTTATGTCTAAAAAGTTAAAAGCTTATTTGTACTTTTTTAAAATCTTGTTTAGCCACTCAAAGTTTAGAACAAGTAGATAATTTCATTATTCAAGAAGCAGAAGCCCAGATTACTAAGAAAGTTGACCAAGAGCACTCAATCTATTAATTGCTGAAAGGCTGGGAAGTAGAACTCTGTTCTTGATGTGTTCCCACTCCTTCATTCTTGTGTGATGGCTTAATTTCACTAAAAGGACTTTCATTTCACAGTGCAGGGCTTGCTTTTGTTCTGGTGAGGCAGACAGTCAAGATAAGAGCTTCACCCCTAGAAGGTCCAAGTTACTTGTACCCAGAGGGTACAAGTTACACCAGAGAGAACACCAGAAAGAACACCAAGTTACACCAGAGAGAACAGTGCAGAGCTTCTGTGCCAGGGAGGCTGCTCTAGGGAGGCTGCTCCAGGCAAGGCTGTGCCTATACAGAGTGCAGGTGGACTGTTGAGAAGACAGAAAAAAATCAAGCCTATTGAATCTACAAGTGCAGACAGGGCCTCAACCTGCTCTCTTAGCAAACAAAGGGTTGCTTTAGTATACAGAAATGGATGCTAACCCTCGGGTGAAAAAAGGGAAATGGTGTGAAAAATTTTTGGAAAACTTTGTCAGGAAAAAAAAGGCAAAACAAAGTCAGTGGGAAGAAGGTGAAGTCTACTATGCACAAGGATTCAGTACACCTATGAAGTGTAAACATTTGCAGTGTGCATTTTTATTCACTTAAGACCACACAGAGCCTTTCATAAGCTGCTTCTACCTCAACATCCTGCGTTCCTTCCTACTCCATGCCCACTCCAAACACACCCTTAGCACCAGGAAACCATTCAGTGATGGCCACATGGCTTCATACTTTAATCTTAAGTATCCTGTCAAGCCTTCCAAGATTATTTCCCTCTCAAAACTTCTTAGATGTAAGTGTTTAATGAAACTTTTCCTTTGCAGGGTCTTCCTAAGCAGACTTTGATGAACCCTATCAAATGTATTATATTCTGCTGGTTATTTTGCTGTCTCTTTTCAGCTCTCACCTGAGAGCCTTGTGGGGAAAGAGGGCTGAACTTTGATCTTCCTGGCAATGCACATCATACTGTAATTGCACTCTAATATCTGTGCACATAAAGAATAAAACAGTGCTATTGAGGGTGTGGTAAAATGAGCACTCTCATTTAATGCCAATGGAAAATTGGTATAAATCTTGCAGCAAACATTTAGTCATACACTTGCAGGGTGTGAACAATCTCAAATACTTTAACACAATAATTCTACTTCAAGAAATAAATCACAAAGATGAAAACTAGATAGACTGGATGTAAAAGATTTATATCCAAAAATGTTTAATGTTGCCTTCTTTGAAACAGTAGCAAAATGAAAACAGTTAAATATTTTTAAAATAGGGGAGTCATTAAATTATGGAGCATCCTCAGAATGGAATAACAGGTCATGTCACTGGGAAGCTTTTGTAATATATTAAATAAAACAAGCATTTAAAAATAAACTCAACAATATAATACTTTTTATTTCTATTTCCACTCCTAAAACATCATCTGCAATAAGAATTTCCTTTCTGCTAAAAACTGAACAAAATATATAAAAAATATTTCACATGTTAATAAATAAGCAATGCTGAATGAAATATGATCCTAGAGTGAAGGAGGAAGTAAGAGTTCAGTCTAAAAAATGCCCCACCTTGCTTTCTGGGAATAGTTTCAGGCCACAGTGCAGGAAGAGAGAACTCAAGCATAGCACAGAATTCTTAATAAGTGGGGCAAACCAACAGCTAGAATCTGTGGGGGTGATTACAAAAGAGGAAGGACTATACAAAGGGTGTGGAGATATGAAAATAAAAGTTCACTGAATCATTAATGAGCATAAATCTGCACATGCAGGGGTTAAATTACATGATGAAGTAGAGAACCAAATGGCTAAGAAATTGTCAGAACTTATGGAGTCAGGGGCCGGGGAATAGTTCATGTTCCTACCAAGAGGAATGGAGGGGTCTTGTAATTCAGGGGACATTAGTAGTGTTCTTAGGTGAGTCATGCCTTAATAGATGAACTAAATTAACCCAAGAATGAAGGCTACCACAGACCTTCCCTAACAATTATCAGCAGCCTCACATTTTAAACTCATCTGCAAGATATTTTATATAACAGAAGAAAAAGACCAACCCTTTTTAAAGGATACAATAGTATGCAACATTATTGAGGACTAGTAACTAACAAAAAATTACCAGGCACACAAAGAAGGAGAAAAATATGGCCAATTACCAGATAAAAAAGTCAACCCACAGAAACAGACCCAGAAAATGAGGAAAACTTAAAAAAAGTCATTGAGGCAAGTTAAAAAGTAAAATAAAGAGGATATATAATGGAAATGATAAGTTGAGGGGAAGCTAGAGGTGCTATAATTATAACAAAGAAGTGAACCAACAAATATTATCAGGGATAAAGTCAAACATTTTATAATATAAGGCATCAACACATAAAGATACTATTGAGAATATCCATATCAGAGCTTTGAAATACATTATGTAAAAACAGAGAAATGAAAAGAAACAGAAAATTCAACTATATAAAATATATACACACAAATGTCATATTCTAAAATGATAATGTCTCTAGATGGTGAGATAAGAATCACCCTTTTTTTACCTTCCTTATAATTTTTTTTCAGAATTTACTTCAATTAACACATGTTAATAATAATGGGTCCTAGTTCCATCTTGCTTTTGTATCTCAATCCTTCCTTGATCCTATAACAGAATCCATGTTTTCCTTCTGGGAACCAATCCTCTAGTGCCCAGTTTCAGTTTGAGAATTTCCCAGATTATCCAGTTTAATTCAGTTCCCTAGGAAAAGCAATGAATTCACAAATGGGAAACACAAAGCTAATCAGTCTCCTTGTTCCTGATTAATATGTATACTGGAAGATCTTTTTCTATCTCTGGGAGCTTAGTAACACTGGACCAACCAGCAGCATCTTCATTATTCACAAAGAATGCCTTACTGTCACAAAAGTCTGTGAAGAAGAAAGTTGTGCTATATCAAAGAGAAACAGAGATATGGTCACATGAGATGAACCCTGTGTCCACTAAGCCTTCATATATGCCCTCCTGAACCTTTCAGCTGCATAAGCCAATTATTTTTCATTTTTCGCTTAAGCTAATTTGAATATGGTTTCTGCTAGTAATGAAAAAACAAACCTGACAAAGCAATGTAAAAAAGATACCTTCATCTAACTTCTGTTCTGCTTATCTGTATTTTTCTTTTAAGAAGAGAGAAATGAATAAGATGACTTCCCTTTTCCTGACTTTGCCTAGGACTAACATGCTGACCATTCTCTCCATAAAAGGTCCCACAGAAAATAAAGTAGATGGAGACAATGACATGAAACATAAAAAAGAACATGGCATCTACCAAAAACAATCAATATGCAAGTTAGAGTTTTCTAAATGTTATTTCTGCCTTTAAAATAGATTTATACTCATTGGTTAAAATATTTCCCCCCCTCTCCCTCTCTCTCCCTCTCTCTCCCTCTTCCCCCCTCTCCCCCTCTCCCTCTCTCTCTCTCTCTCTCTCTCTCTCTCTCTCTTTCTCTGAGGTGAGAGGAAATACTTTCATATAGCATAGAATAAGGTTTTTCAAAAATTTGTATTAAGATTTTCTTCCTCCATGTTTCTAGGTAAATATACCATTAAATGAAAAGTGGGAATTTTATTCTCTGAACCCAAAAAGAGAATAATAATCTATGGAAGTACTATATTCCTTTATTAGAAAAAAATTGTAGCAATGAGACTTATGAATATTGCCAGACCAGATTTTTTTAATTGAATCCTGGCTTATGAGGTAAAAGCACTACTGTTAGCACATACTTCTCCAGTCACACTGACCAAATTCACCCATGCCCTTCCTCATCTAGATTAGATTGTGGATATACTAACTGGATACTATATAACTGTGAATCCTGTAGCTGGGGATATTCAGTATTTATTAGGCTTACAGACAATTTTAAAATCAGTTTTAAAAAAATCATCCAAAGAAGCTGATTTGGGAGGGGTGGGGAGAAAACATGCTTTCAGATTGAGACCTGAACAAGACAGTTTTATTTTAAAAAATAATGAGTCACTGCTGCTCTTTTTCAGTGTTCAAATTTAGACAGAAAACTTTGGTTATTTTTAGAAATAATTGTGGACTGCAAGGTTGATTAAGATTAAAATTTTTATTTACTTTAAAAATGAGGGAGTTTTTGGCGCTGATCACAGGTTGCAAGGACCTGCCTACCAGGGCTAGTCTATCCACTTAGCATGCAGGACAGGGCAAGGGCAGGATGGCAGTGGAGGGAACAGGGGGGCACTAATTTACCCTGGGCTCTGGTCCCAGCAATTCTTTGGACAGCGAATGAACTGGGATCTTGAGTACAGTGTGCTGTGGTGGCCCTGCATCCTGGCTTAGGGAGAAAGCACTGAGAGGCAGAATCCTACCTAGGCCCTCTAGTCAAAATATTCCACTTTGTAGGTATGACCTACAAATGTGATTTCACCTTTTGAAGTCTCAATTTCGTCATATGTAGAAAAGACATAATCAAAGCTACTAAACTGGACTGGTGAGAGGATTAAATGAAACCTAAGTTTGTAAAGCTCTTTGCAAGGCCTGCTGGGCACAGTCTGGGACCAGGGGCAGCAATAAGACCCCTGTAAGGCTGGCTGTCAGAGGAACACAGACCCTGCACCTTCAGTATTGCTACCGGGTAAAGGCCAGGTTGTCACACATGGATGAGACTCTGAAAGCCTTACAGATGCCCATCTCATTCCCACCAGACTTTGACCCACCATGAGTGGAAAAAAGGAACAGATCAAAGGATTGGACACAGAGGTGTCACAAACCTCAGAGGCAAATGGGAGCTGTGAGACCACAGGACCCAGACCCTACACCAAGGAAGAACAAATAAAAAGCCATTACCCACAGTCCACCAGATAGCCATGAGTTGCTAGTTGGCTGTCAACTAGAGGGCACTATCAGGGAGGCCCATGGATGGTGAAAGGAGATGCTACAGAACTCTACATTTCTGAACACCCTCCCCTGCTCCTAGAGCTATCAGCTGCCCCAACTCAGGGATACCCTGCTCCTACCCCACTGGTGAGTGGAAGACAGCTCAGAGTGAGAGTAGATAACTGGAAGTTGTAAGTGGATGAACTGAACGCTACATGCTCTAAGAGGAGGGATTCCCATTCCCTCACCTACCTGAATATCCCCAGCACTGGACACCCATCTCCCCAGGGACCCCAGGAAACTGGGTCTCAGGATCCCAAGTCTTTTCTCTCAGGAGAGATGTTCCTAACCCTAGTGGCTACCAAAACTCATGCTGTGTTTCAGTGCCAGCTACTCCCCAATCTGTGGGGCCACAAGAAACAAAGCCCTCTTGGATATGAGGCGGGTTGTGGTCATTTCATCAGTCCTTTCTCCCATGTGCCCTTGGGGTCAGAGGAGCCCAGGGGCAGGGCTGCTGAGGAGACCACCTAGCATTAAAGAAGCAGGGGGGAGAGGGAGGCAGGGGGCCAGATTCTGACAATCTGCAGATGTTCCCTGCTTCCCCCGCCCCCATATGGATTTGATGGTGGGACCTTGAGAGGCTCTTCTCTAGTTCTGTCTCACCAACATGCATAACAAAGCCAAACCAGGAGTATCTGTCCACCTACCCATTCACACTGTCTTTCCACCAAATGTGAATAAATGATAAGATCACAAACTGGAGTACTCCTACCTGCAAGCTAAACTTCCTGCTCAGACATTCTGAAAAAAAGGTACAGCCACTGACAGGCTCCAAATCAGCTCAGACTGGCTGTCCAATACAAGTTAAGACTGGAAATCTGGGCCACATGGTTCAACACACCCCAAGAACACAGGTCCTCACCCAGGAAAAGGACATTGCACCAGAAAAAGAAAAAGAGACTAAAGGGCAAAACAGGGACTAATGAACAGTGATGAGAGGAGACGGAGTGACCAGAATGGGGAGGGGGTTTGGTGAGGGGCATACCCAAGGGGAACAAAAAAAACATACAAAGATGACTGAAGTTGTATAATATTAAAAGTAAATAAAAATTTAAAAAATAAAAAAATAAACTTCTTGCTCAAGTTGTCTTTCTAAATGATTCTGGACTTTTCCCCGGGTCTACATGGACCACAAGGGAAGCAAGAGTCTGGGTCATATGTCAGAGGATGTTGTTTTATTTTAATAGTTATGAATTCATTCTCAAGTATTAAATATATCAGACTATATACCTATTTAAATGCCTTTTTCAAAGATGTGGTATATATACACAATGGAATATTAGGCATCAATAAAAAAATGACAAATTCAATGATTTTCTGGTAAACATGGATGTACCTAGAAGAAATCATACTGGCAGAAACAAGTCAGAAGGAAAAAAACAGATACCAAATGGTTTCACTAATATATGGACAACCAAATGAAAGTACACAACTGCGGGAGGGGACCAGCTGGAGTAGCCAGGGAGGGGAGGTGGTGGGGGACCCCCAGGGACCTCAATGAAGTGATTGATGTGAAATATATATATGTATAAATCAAAATAAAAAAGTTTTTTAAAAAAAAGAAAAATGTGTACTGGCAATATTTATAGAGAAAGGCTCAATATTTGTGTAACATTAAAAAAAAATCCTCAGATATGAGAGTTATACATATATATAGATACCATGCACATAAATCCAAACCTAGATAGATTATAATTTAACTACATAAGACCAAAGACAAAAACAAAATAGTTAAAGTTATCAGAGAGAAGTAATATAGAAACAAAAATTAAGATTGATAGTTTACTTCTCAGTAGTAATGTAAGATAATGTAATATCTATTAATTGTTAAAGAAAATTAATTATTGATAGTTTGTTCAGTATTCTATACATGTAAATTATTATTAAAGAGAATGAAGCCAAAAAATTCAGACAAAAAAATGACAATTTACTTATTTGGGAAATAAGGAATTGGAAAAAAAACTTGATAAACATAAGAATTAATAATGAACAGTGATTTTTTAAAATAAAGGTAACATTTTTATTGGAAAGAGGTTCAAAATAAGGTGGATTTAAAATGCTGAATATAATTTATGCAAGAAGGCTGACTATATTTAAAGCATTAAAGATATTTCTACTTGAGACTATGTTTATCATTTATGAATAGAAAAAATAAATAAATGCCTTTTTCATTTACTATGGGGAAAGAGATATAGCTTATTCTTATTCTAATATAAAATAAAATAACTTTTTTTTTTTTTTTTTAGAGACTAGGTTTCACTATGGTTGCCTGGGGTAGTCCTGAACCGGTGGACTCAAGTGATCCCTAGCCTCAACATCCCAAGTAGCTGGGATTACAGACACGTGCCACCACGCCCCACTAATTTTTAGAGACTAAGTCTCGCTATGTTACCAGGGGTAGTCTTGAACCAGCGGACTCAAGTGATCCTTGGCCTCAGCCTCCCAGCGCTGGGATTAGCGGTAAGTGCCACAGTGCCCAGCTAAAATCATTTTCTAAAAGGAACTCTCTTACACTGCTGGTGGGAGTGCAAACTGGTCCAGCCACTATGGAAGACTGTGTGGAGGACCCTCAAACAATTGAATGTGGACTTACCATTCGACCCAGCAATCCCACTACTAGGAATATACCCAGAGAACATGAAGACATTAATTCAAAAGGACACATGTACACGCATGTTCGTTGCAGCCCTGTTT
>PVHY01017915.1:0-30359 GCA_004024945.1 Uropsilus gracilis
AAAAAAAAAAAAAAAAAAAAAAAAAAAAAGACAAATGAAAAAAATGAAAAGAGCCTGACCTTTAAGGTCTGGACAAGTGGCCTCATCTATTTCTGCCCTGGTCTCTTGCCATCCCTTCTGCCTGCACTCTTGGCAGAAGGCACCACACTGCCCCTCTCAACCTCAGGGCATCTGGCCACCATGGCTGCTAATGCTCAGTCATTCATGAGGAGCCCATGTTTCTCACCCCGAGTGAATCACTTGGGGAGCGTTCATGACCGGGTTGTATCCCCCAGCGAGTCTGATTTGGTTGATCTGGGTGCAACCTCAGTATAGGGATGATAAAGGCTCCCCAGGGGAGTCCAAAATGTGGTGGAACTGACACCCTGAGCGCACCTCCCTGCGCCAACGCCTGGCACTTGGCTTCGGATGTTTTGAAACCACTGCGGAAAATACAATGTATACATGTCCAGAGAACGAGTTAGACGGGTTTCTTCCCACGTGGGTCGGTTTGGTTCAGTTGCTTTCAGTCTAACAGTGGAGAATTGTGCTTTCAACCAAAATCAACTTCCAGACACATGGGCATTATTTAAATATTATTTCCCAGGCATGTAAGGCGAGAAGTTCTCTGCCAAGTGGTCGGAAACAGTGTATCCATCTCAAAACCATAATAACCAAGTTAGTTTTTGAATGATTTTGCTGCATTTGTGCAAGTTAGCCACCCCTTGATGTTTACGTAATAAGTGCTCTTTGATTTTCTTCTAGTATCGACCCAAGTTCACATACTGAAGTGGTGACATTACTCTAGGTGATGAGGATAGGGTGATAGGAGGAATTCAAAGAAAGATGTTCATCCTACATTGTTGTATACCCCAAAGTTCTCCCATCACCCCATTGAAGCTATGACCCCAACAAGGGCATAGCCCAGTAACACTATCACCAGTGAACTGTCCTCATGATCCCTTGGGCTCATCTCTCCCTGATTTTGCCCTTCCTCCCTTGCCATGTGCTTCAGTTCTGTTATCTGCTTGCTAGTTTTAACGTTTTCTTGTCCTTTTCTTTGATTTCTCCATACCCCACATAAAAGTGATACTATCGGTATTTCTTTTTTTCCAAAAAAAAATTTTTTAAGCCCTCTATCTTTAAAAAATAAGGAAATTTGAGGGTGCCAGCAGGGGGAGAAGTTTCTGATTTTGGAAGTGCCCTGGATTAATCAAATGTTCAGAATAATGCCTTCATTAGATGTCCTTACTGGACAGTTCATTAGCAGAGAGGGAAGGTCAGTTAGCAATTCAGGAGAAGCCTCCATGAGGAATATAAATTAGAAAACACTACCTTCAAATGACCTAACAAGGCACCAACCACCCAGCATAGGTAAGATGATCCAGGTTTTATGAGAGCTGGAGAAGAAACCCAATGAAAGACCCAAAATACCTGGTAAACAGAGATTTTCACAAAGAGCTGGTCACCAGTATCTAAGACCTCTACAAGGTCAAGTAAGGTGGGGCCAGTAGCAGGTAATTGGACACTTTGTTCCAGAACACAGCTCTAGAGAGCACCAGCCCATAATTCAATGTCACCTTTGGGTTATGGCTACTAATATCTAGATCAAAACCTGCCAATGCAGTGACTAGTCTTTTGATCCCCTCTTTTGGGGTATTTTGATTAACTAAGCAACTAAGTGGCTAAGATAGCTGGAGATAAAATCAAATCATTTCACTAGTCCCGTGTAGTTTAGGAAACTCACATTCCAAAGTGAGTTTAGGTTACATAGAAAGTAGATTAAACTAACTTATCAACCCAACTCTAAAACTAAATGAAAATGTGACAAGCCAGCCCATGAGACAGTAGAATTAGCTATTTAGGGTAATCTTAATTTAATTTACATCATTTAATCTTAAGTGATGTAACCAATCAACAACAGAATCAGTTTTGATTAGGGCATAGAAAAATATTTTATGAAAGACAGACTAATTCAACTTGCATAGTTTACCTACCTATTTGAATTAGCTTTGTTCTCCTCAGACATCTCAAAAGGCCAAAACATAGTAGGCTTGATAATTCTCTTAACTCAGAAAGAGAATGTAAAGAGATGGAAGATATTTGACAAAAAAAGATGATGCAGGAGTTACAAAGAAAAAAGGCACCAGAGTGATGGGAAATAGAAACTTCAAGCCAGGTCATATGACAATGACAGAGTCAGACATCAGCCATGTGCCTGCTCTCTCTCTCTCTCTCTCTCTCTCTCTCTCATACACACACACATATACACAGTTGGAGCAGAACAGAGTCCACACCTATTGACTCAGTTTGACTTTAGCTCCTGATTATTGACTAGGTTCAAAAGTACAATATCTTTTCTAACTATTGCCATTTAGTTTTTTTCCACTTCTAAAATCAAGGATGTTCATAAGTACTGGAACCTAATTCCATCTGCTAAGATGTAGCATAAGAAGGAAAACAAATTTCCACTAAACACGTGACAACTTTTACATCGTGGACCAATGAGCATTTGGCCCAACTCACAAGAAGACTTTGACTCATAGTTGCTCCAACTTCCAGCAAGATGCACTTCAGAGAAATGTGAAGAATTGGGGTCCTGCCTCCCCTTCTTTTTTTTTTTTTTTTTTTTTTTGCCAAGCCCTATTCTGTTTCCAAGACTGGCCTTGAAACAACTACTATTATTCCCAGACTGGTTGACCCTGCTTCTATTTCCTCACTTCATAGTAATGAAATGTGAAGCTGAGCGATCATTTCTTCCCTCAGTGGCAGATCAGTCTTTAGCAGGAACTCCTGATCAGAGCAAGTGTAGTTGCCATGCAACATGACAGCAGCAAAGCCAGGTTCCTTGGTCTGGATCACCAGATTCACCAGCCAGGATGCAGTGATGGAGTGTCTGCCACTTGGCAACCCATACAGCTTCTGGATGAGCTTGTGTGTGTGTGTGTGTGTGTGTGTGTGTGTGTGTGTGTGTGTGCGTGCGTGCAGGCACAAATGCACACACACTTTAATTTTAGGGGTATCCTTCTTCCACTAATAGAACTCTAATAGCTTTCAGCATTGTTGTTTTGCAACCATCCCAGTTTGGATAAGTTCCTTATCAGTTCTAGCCGTTAAAGAAGAATGTCTGAGCCTTTGGTAGATTTTACAAGCTTTATTGCTCTCAGGGAACCAGGTACACAGGCCCACCAGGCAGGGAGCCTGGTCCAACTGTATGGCAAGCAGGCAGGCTAGGAAGCAGGGGCAGAGAGGCTGGGAGGCAGGGGAACCCCCCAACTCCCAAGAATCCTCATGCTCTTCCTCTGGCCTCTTTCTCTATCATTCTCCTTTGCATTCTCATCCTACTCTTCTCCCTGCCCCCCTGGGTGATACCACTTTTTTAGTCTCTCCTCCTTGGTCCAGGTGTGCCACTCACATGTGGCCACCCACTGGGCCAGGTATGTGTAATTATGGGGAGGAGGGTATGATGCCACAGGTTCTGCTCAAAGAGGCAAGAGGTGGAAGGGCAAAAACCATGAAAATTCATTTTCCCTAGAGTCTTTTTTTCAATAAATTACTGGTCAGACAAGATTAGAGTTATGAACCTTTCTTTACATGGAGCTGACTTACAGTTCATGGATCTCTCCTTCTGGAAGCCTGATGGTCCTGTGCTGCCTTCCTGACAGCCTTGTGCAGTGCCTTAGGCCATCTACCTTTCTCGAATCAAATATGAGAGCTAGTTATTGAACAGCTACTTTATGCCAGGTTCACTGGGGAAGAGGACTGAAAAATGTTTAAACCCTGCCTCTTGCTTTCAAAAAAAATGCATGACATAACATGAAAGGTAATCCACTGAAACTGCAATAAGGTGAAATGTGACAAATACCTAGAACATCAACAAGGATTTTATGGGAGGAAGACTGTGTCTTCCATTTGGTCTCTGTCAGTCTCCTAGGACAGCCTGGGAGAGCAGTGCTTGAGCTAGCCTTGGGTAGGAAAGAGGCTCTGGGTAGAAATGAAGCGGCAAGAAAAGCATCATGAGCAAAAGTATGGTCATCCAAATGAAGTCCAAAGAGGCTAAAATGAAATTAAGAGGAAAAGAAATAAAACATGATTGATTCTTTTTTATTCCTACACTGTTTCTTTAATTTTTTAATTATTAAATATTATATATATATATATACATATATATACACATATTCCCCAGAGCTCACCCACCACCTTCCCTCCCTGATCAATCCCACCCATTCTCCCTCCACCCCAGCTGTGTACTTTAGTTTGGTTGTTGAGGGAAGGTTGTTCCTTCCCTCAGCCCATACTCGGACTAGCATGCAGATTTTGAGGGAAAAGCAGGAATTCTACCCCAGCATGAGGAAAGCCCTTTCTTTCCAGACTGTGAACAGTTAACTGTTTACTTAACTGTGTTAAGCGGATATATAGATGGTCTAGTTTATCTAGTTTAATCTAAACTAACCTTTATAAGACAAACGTAAGCTTTATTTATTTGTTTGTTTGTTTGTTTGTTTGTTTTACTAGTAAGAGGATAGTATTTTTAAAAAGTTAGAGACTTTTTAGGTGAGATCAGGGATCAACCAATTTTGGAAAGTACCAGAGTACATATTTCAAATTTGTGGGACATATGCACTCTGTTGTAACTACTCAAGTCTAGGATTAAAATGTGAAAGCTGCCATAGATGATACGGGCTTGGCTCTATGCCAATGAAACTTTATTTACAAAAAACAGGATGTGGACTGAATTTAGCCCTCAGGCCATCATTTGCCAGGCCCTGGGTTTAGATGACTGAGGCTCTTTGTTAATCTACACAACACCCTAAGAGAGTGTACACGGTGTTATAGGTTTGAAAGAAAACAGAACAGGAATTAAAAACCTGGGTTTAGTCCTGACTTTTTAATTAAATTCTGTGAGTAACTTATCTCTTAGACCCCTGGTTACCATATATAAAATATGGAACTTGGATGGAAAACAACCTCCAAGTTTCCATCTAGTTTATTCTAGGATCCAAAATCCTGCCACCTTGTCACCAGAGTGAGTTACATCCTGGGTCTAATTTACAAGCAGAATAAGTGAAAATCCATTTTAATGCTACGTGGGCAAGTAAGTCCAAGACACAGAGAAGGTGGCAAAAATATAGATAGCCGAGGACTGTGGGTGCCTTGGTGGTAGAGTGCTCCCGAAGAGGTGGGCTCCTTTTTATTCTGAAAGACATATGATAGCATAAGCCAAGGCCCCCTTGCTATAAAAGTGATTTTAAAAATAACACAAATGCTACTCGGAAAAATGGAAAGTCAGTTTTTGAAGGTTCCCTCCTTAGCACTCCTGCTCTAAAGGATGGTAGGATTTGCTAAACTGACGTCCCCATTCACAACTAAGATCTATGACTATTTGGGGTAACTGGCTCTTTGATTTCTTGGGGGAAACTACCAAGTAAAAATTGAACATCCTGGTGGAGACTAAAACTAGAAAGTCCTCTGCATGTCTCTATGGAGCCACTGTCATGGAAGGAGCCTCTCTTCAGCTCTGGAATTCGGGCTCTGCTCCCCCCCCCCCCATTATGAGGTGCTGCCGTTCTGTATGCACCGAGCATGCTGGAGCTTCACTAAAGCTCTTCTTGTGCTCCCTGCCCTGACCAGACGGAACTATTTGCTTTTCCATGGCAGGATTTCCTGCCTCTGCACCCTTCCCAGTGGAGCTGTCTACACTCAGATCCTCTCTGGAGCCCCAGCTCCCACCAAGAATCAGCCCAAACACCACTTGCTTCACAAAGCTGTTGCTGATCCCTACGACCATGAGCACATTCTACCTATTACATTCTTCTTTTTAACTCCTTTAGGGACATGAATTCATCTTGGTTTCTACCCTCATGATCTCCAAGAGTAAATTCTCCATCAATAGCTGTTGCATGAATGTGCTCATTCTGGTCACCTGGGCAACAATTGTCAAACTCCTTCCACCAATGTGGATGCTAAGTGCAATGTACAAGGCTCACCCCTAGTCCTCACAGTCTAGGGTCCTCAAGTGTTCCCCTTGGTTGCCCAGAGCTCACCACTGATAGCCCACTGATTTACGTATTCTCCCCCAAACTCTAGTCTTCACATGGGCCAGTGGTTTAACAACATAATTAGGAAACGATATTGGTGGAGATGAGGTCTGCTATTTCCCCTCCTTACCAGTGCCTCCTCTACATGATAATAATTTAGGGAACTAATGTTTGCATCATGTCCATTCAGAAGACCCCTTACCTACTGGCTCATACTTTGCTATCGGGGTAAAATCTGCTGACCTTGGCAGAATCCCTCAAGCAATCTGGTGGCAGGATTTGGGATCCTAGAAAATCTCTTGTGCCCACCTCTGCTCTCTCTCCCAGGCCTAGGTGACTGTTTACAAAGCTGTTGGGATTCTAATTCAATCAACCCACAAACACAGATACTCGGTTATTTCATATTACTGTGTCTGTTAAGATGTGTGTGGTTTTATAAAGGTTTTCTATTAACTTTAATAGCGCCCTTCAACATGGAAGAGGCTTGTATTTGGTTTGACTTGTTAAGGCTGACTTTTGACCAGATTCCAAAAAACAGGTGTCTCCTTGTCCCCCTCTCCATTGGACAGACCTCCTTGAAGGGAAGGTTTCCTCTGACTTAGATGATCTCAAGTATAGAGCAAATTCCTGGACTTCCTTCCCCAGTAGTAGGGTCCTTGGACCCTTTAGCCGCCATTGGCTCCCGAGTTCTCTGCAAGAATGAACGTTCTTTCCACAGGCCCAACACCCAGGATTTGGCTCTTCTTTTTCCATTTCCTGTCTCCACTCAAGGTTTGTCTTTCTATTTGCCACCACTTATAAACAAAACTGCTGTTTTAGCACATGCAGGCAGCTCAGGGCCAGCTGGACTTTTCGGTTATGTTTTCACCAGACCTCTGGAGCCAGGGAGGTAGTCATCCACCCTGGCTGGATTTCTTTCATAAGAAAGAATCTGCTTTCTTATGAGAATGCAGTCATGTCTATCTCCAGAGGTGATAGACATGTTTCGGGGTCCCCTCTAGCAGTCTATTCTGCTTTTCCATTTCTGAAGAGGACTCGTCTCTGAAGAAGAGAGGAGGACAAGAGTGAGGTGGAAAGAACATGGGAGGTGATGTCACCAAGTGGAAAGAAATGGAGCCAAGAAAGTCCTGAGAAAGAGGAAATGCAGAGTAAATCTTTTTCTAATTAAGAAAATTGAGAGTGGAAGCAGGAAAGTTCCAGAGGGCACTAGGGGGAGGGTGGGGAGAAGGGGTACAGCAGGAGAGAATCATAAAAGGCCTGTGATGAAAATCCGTTACCCATCAATTTCCCTACATTAAGCGCTGCCTGTCGAGAGATGCCGAGAGCCTGAGCAGCTGACACAGGACATGTGACTTGACTAAGAAGCATCCACATCTCTGCACCATTTCCGTCGACATGTCTGGAATATCACTTTCCCTTTGCAGGGATTCCCTTTAATTAGTCACAGGTTCATCATCTCCACTTCAGAACATCTTGCTTTCATTTTTCCAATCACTTTATTTGTTTTGCCAAATGTTTACTGATGTGAGAGTGGTGGCATCCTTTAAGCTCAACCATGTGAAATTACAGACCTTTCTACCGCATCATGTAAATATTTCAAATTTGGGGGTATGACTCGAATTTCCAGAGCATGCTACGTATAAGACTCATCTGAAATGAGTTCATGTTTTTACCTAGGAAATGGAAATAGAAATGCCTGCTTCTAGAAGACTAAGTCTCTGACTATGAAGACAATCTGCTTGCTTATCCATTGGTGGTCTGAGGCAGCTGCATCTCCATCAGTGGGAATGTGAGGATTTCCCTGCTCTGAAACAGTTGTTTTGGAGTTGGAAGTCCAGGTACAGACCTATATGCCAGAGAAAGAGCTGGAAAAAAGTTGTGTGGCCAATCATAAACACCTGAGTCAGAATTTTTTCATCATGTTTTACTCGAAAATAAATTGCTTAGGGGAAAAAATATAAGGTGAAGGTTCATTGTTTACATTTACTATGTATGTTAAAGCAGAATTACCTTTTAAAAAAGTAGACTTCTGTCAGAAAACTACCCAAATAGGATTTTGCTTTTTACTGACTATCAATGAAAATACACCACATGTACACAAAGCCTAACTCTATTAATAACCATATTTAGTTGAGGTTCTTATTTATGATTCTTATTAAGCAAAGACTACAAATTTAAGGAGGAAGAAAAGGTAATTTTTATGAAAATACAGGTAATGCTTGAGTTTACTCTACTAACTACATTTTATACCAGTTGAATCTTAAATAAGAATCAAAATAGAGAAAAATTTGGCTACCGTAATTTAATGTTCCTACTATTCACTTGAACATTTCTCTTAGTCCTCTTAGTTTATTTCAACCAAAGTTGAATTTGAATAACCAAGTGAGAAGCAAAGTATTTCTTCTCCCTCAACCTTCTCTCTCCAAGTCTACCCTTTCTAAATATTTATAAATTAAAAAGTGAAGTGTTTATATCTGCCCAATTTATTGTTTTACTAGGGCAAGAAAGCAGGAATGATACAAATTCAATGCTGTTTGTGACAAAATAAATAGATTTTAGTTTATCTCAGGAAACTGTCATGGAATTATCCTTGCAAATTCTTCATTTAATAGGTTTGACAGATGCAGTTTCTTTTAAAAAATAAATGCGAGAAAAAAGCAATTCAATAGGAGAGTAAATCTGGATTCTATTCATTTTCTTACTATTGGATCTCACCCACACTCTATAGACTTTTTAAAAGAAAAAAGTACACATTGAAGAAAAAATTTGACATTTGTTTCATCCAAATTATAGTGTCAAGAACTATCTGGAAAATCCTATGCTTCACCTAGCATTAGAAACTACAGCTGTTCTGTAAACATAGATGAATCTCAGAAACCTAATGTTTTACAGAAGAAACTAACCATAGAATTGTAGATTGTGAGTATGACAAGTTCTAAAAAGGCTAAATTAAAAAGTCAGTGGTGAAGAGATACACATTCTGGGGGGTAAAGCTACAGGGGAGAACAAGTCAGTAATTAAATAACCCAAAATCAGATTAGGTGCTATTTGTAGGCCTCTGGAAAGAGGAAATAATGGGATTGTAGAGGATTGCCAAGGGTCTTGAAGGTTGTTGATACTGTTTAAGGTGGTAGAGGTATGGGTGTTAGTTTCATTATTATTTTTCAAAGTGGTAAGATGGATATTTCATAATATGTCTTTTTAATTCAAAACATTCCCCCAACCAATTGCAATCCTTTGTTTATAAATTTTCTATGCCTACCTGCATATATTCAGAAAGAATCCTCTAACCTGGGAGGTCTGCCTGCCTGGGGACTGTGCACCCCCAAAACTGTTAACTATTCATAAAACCCCAAGTCAGAATCAGAGCTGCTGGTACTCCCCAGATCACTTCTAACTGTGCATGATCAATCAAACCTGATGTAATTTTTCAATAGGATGATGCTAAGAATCAGCCTGCTATAATAGGGAAAGGCAAAGTGAAGTGGCTTTGCTTTCACTCTCTGTTACTTCCTTCTCTTCCCTGCAGTACATGGTCTGTGGTTCTAGAAAATCTTGTGATTGTGGGATGTTACCATTATAGAAAGCATATGGTGAGCTGGTGGTGATAACTTGTGGTGTTGACACATGTAAGAACACTCAAGCTTGCAAGCATACAATGTCACACAGCTGAACACCAAAATTTATAGTTGGTTCACACACGTTGGTGATTCTTTCATGTGTATGTGCATGGGGAAATGAATGGGAGAAGGGAGAACATACCTGTCTTCTTGGGTAACTTTCTTCAACAAAATGTAACCCCTGGCATGTCTTAGCACAGTAAAAGACATGTTACTGATAGGACAATGATTTCTATAAGGAAGTAGCACATTTACTTTCCTTCCCAAGGAACTAAAAAGTATTCTAAATCAAAGGGTTTTCTTCAATTCTATCCTACATTAATTATTTATAGAACAATTGATTATTAACTACTAGTCCATTTCGAAACATATTCAAGCCTAAAATTTTTTTCTTGATTTTTTTCTACATGACTATTTTTCCCCACTACCTCCCTTACATACCCTTTGACCTTTTTTACCTTCCCCCCTCCATATTAAACTTAGAAACCCACTTTATTAAAGAACACTAATTTTAATATATATATTATTGAATCATCTGCTATGTAAATGTCCAAAATCTGTCTCTTCTGATCTACTACCTGTTTATTGGGTTGTGGTTTTATTGTGGTTGTTGTTTGTTTGCTTTTTTAATATATCTTGGATGTTAATCCCCTATTCCTTGTATAATGTGTGAATATTTTCTCCCAGTCAGCAAGCTGTTTTTAAATTTACTTATATTTTCTTTCCTTGTGTAATTTCAATTGAGGGTGTCCCAATTTTAATTTTTGCTTTTATTTCCCTTGCCATAGCGATTGACTCTCCAAAAACATCTTTGTTATTGACGTCACAAAATATATTACCGGTGTTTTCTTGCATATGTCTTATCTTTGTAGGTCTTATAACTAAATCTGAATCTCTAATCCATTTGGAATAGAGCGAGAGTGCATAGAGTGAGAGTGATCTAACTTCATTCCTTTACATGAAGTCATCCAGTTCTACCAGCACCTATTAAAGAGACTCTCCTCACTCCACTGTATGATTGTGGCTACTTTATTATAAATTAAGTATTGATATGGACCTGGGTTTATTTCTGAGTTTTTGTTTTCTATTCTGTTTGATTCATGTGTCTATTTTTATAACAATATCATATTGTTTTAATCACTGTTGCTTTATAGTATTGTTTAAAGTCAGGTAACAAGATGCCTCCACTTCTCTTATTTTTTCTCAAGATTTCTTTTGCTATTTGAAACCTCCTTTACCATTTTCAGTGCCTTTCATTTAAGGAATCCAAAGGGAATAATTATGAATTGAGTTTTATGTGCATTAAATGAAACCACAACAATTTGCAAATACCACATATAAACAAAATCATATTTAAAAACCTGGAATGTTTCTGTAAACCTCTTTGAACTTCCAAACACACAGTAAATCTGCAGAACAAACATGACTCATCTCAGTAGCTCAGGATTTGCCCTCCTGATCACAGCATTGCCTGAGACTTGCTAAGAGTATTTGAGCAAGTCACAAAGTTTACTGGATATGTTTTTAGAATAGTCTTGCATTTCATATTACGAAAATCACTGGGGGTTTTGGTCCTTGTAAAAGAATAATGAATATATGTTTGAGTTATTTCTCCCCCTACCATTAGATGAACACAATTTTACCCCACATGAAGTTTTAACTCTTCAGGTTGCATCCTTGATGAAGACAGGGTTAAAGTGTGATATAGGCAGAGCTGAGAATGATGTAAATCAAAGAAAAGTGATTGATTAACAAGTAGCCCTTTTTAAAGACTGAAAGCCAGGTATATGGTGGGTGTATAGTACAAGATGCTGGGGGCAGCTTAGAGATGAGTACAAACCTAGTACCTATCCTTTGCCAAATCATCACTCAAATGGCTCCATCCATGAATATGGAGATGTAGTGGGGCACAGAGAGAAGAGAGTTAATCTTAGGATTCAGACGACTACCTACTGGCCTACACATTATTATGAACTCATAAGTGGTTGGACTAGTGGTAGGATTTCCTCATTTGATGGTATTTATTTGACCTACTGGAATTTTATATACAATTTTCTCATTTTTTAATATAGTAATGTAGCAGAAACAATGAAAACAGAGACTTGGAAACTGAATGGGTACTTCATTTAGTCTTTTATAACTGGACCTCATTATAATACTTTGAGGCTTTTATTTTCTCTGAGGTTTCCCTCACTTGACCTGTAGAACTGTGTGCATGTATGTGTGTGTGTGTGTGTGTGTGTGTGTGTGTATTTCTCAGGCATGAAAAATGCTGCAGTACACAAAAGGGTTTGAGTGACAGCTTAAGTCTGTTTAGTATCTCTTCTAGTCTCTAATCTCACTGGTTCTCTAGTGGTAAATATATTGAAAGAGATCCCCAAGGTCATAACAATACCTCAGATTTTCTACAGTTTGATAAATAACTTTCAGGTATGGAAGATTGTCCTTCAACCCAGTGGCTTATAAAAAACAGACTTATTATTATGTGTTAATAAATATATATATATATATACACTATGAAACTTTACTACTATATATGAAGATTTAATCTTTTCTCCGATCCCATCATTTAGTTTAGCTGTGTTTTTAATTATATTGATACCACTGTTGGTTGGTTGTTAATAATGTGGGCTATTCGAAATGACAGAAGAGGGAGGGTGTCAATTAGAACTACTCTGCACAGTAATCTGACAGAATCTTTTACATTTAAATGAGCATAAACTATTCGACTTCATAACATCTACCCCAGAGAAACTCATGTGCACATGAAGGCATTGCAGCATTGTATTCAACAGAGAAAATGCTGGATCCCCTATATCTATCAATTAGAAAATAGTTAAACATATGGGATCTTGTGCAATAGGTGAGAAAAATATAGTATGATTTTTGAAGAAGCATTAAACATTTTATTTTTAACTGAAAATAATTTTATCACATGTATGTGAAAAAATAAGAATAGGAAGACTGCAAAGTCAATCTTGATTCACTATTTCATTATCATGTTAATTACTCAGCACAGTACTATGATGATCAACATCAAATAAGGAAATCTGTACTTAGCTTAGATGTAATCATACTTCCTGTTGGTTCTCTCTGAGTCTTTAGTGATCCTAAATATGTTATAAAAACCATCCCCCTCATAAAAGTGGTTTTTACTTTTTCCTCCTATTTTTTAAATGTGGTTTCCTGATAAGCAATCTTTTGTTAGTAAAATATGTTGCCAGCATTTTTTACTTGAAAACTAAGACTCATGCACTCGAGTCTCAAATCAGAAAATAGCAAGATGGAAAAAAGACACTATGAAAGGAAATAAGGGTAACATTCTTCAAGCTACAGGGAACATGAGGTGAACACTGAACAATTTGTATTATAAATGAGCTTATAATAAGAACTTTGCGAATGTTGCATATGTTTAGAGAAAAAAAATTGATGGCAGAGATGGGCTGGAGGTAGATACCAAGGCAGGATGATAGGTAGTTTCTTTCCTCGATTTCTTAGTATGGAAGCATTTGCCACTTCTCTTTCTCTAACGTAGTATACATTTGGCCCATCCCAATGTAAAAGCAGTTCCTCCTAATTCCTCCTAGTGATTTCCTTGTTCATCATGTGTACAATACTTTCATTTATTTGAACTTTCTAATCTAAAAAACACAACATTGAACATAATTACCTTGTTACTGGAATATTCTGAGTTTGTTTAAACACATTCAAGTCTGATATGAATGCCTCAACATTCCAAGAGAATTTCCCCATTGCATAGATCTAGTTGTTACTTTCTTTTAACATAGCACTAGAGCCTTGAAGAAATGGGAGAATAACTAAGCATAGATTAAAAACCAGCTTAAAAACTAGCCCCTGATAACTGACTAGAAAATTAAAGCACAAAGCAGAATCAGGGAGTGGTAAGAACAAAGTGGGAAGGAAACAAAATGGCCTATGTTGATGGACTAGGAGTGATTCGGCGGTGGGTGAACTATGGTGGTAACACTTGATGGTGAATATTACCTCAATTAAATATAAATAAAATTAATTATTTTTAAAAGGAAGGAAAATCAGTCTTTTCTACTTTGTTCATACATCAACACAAACAATACCATGTAGTTATTATGGACTTTAGAGAATGTTTAACACTTATTCATATACAGAAATGCATACACACAATAGTTTATCTCTCCTCCTCCCAAATATTTGAGGCACCATTTTGCTGCAAGCAGTGTGACCTTTCTGCTGAAAGGTCAAGCATACCTTTCTCTAAGTGTCTGTGCCAAGAGATGGACAAACACATCATTCTAAGAGACAAAGCATAATTTCTCCATAGTAAACCCACTGGCACCCAATATGGGTGGGAAAGTCCACTGCACATTTTATTTCAGAGAGAGGTGCTTTCCTTCTCACTTATGGATACCTACATTTAAAAGGAATAGATAACAATGCCAATGCTTATGATTAAAACTCTAATAGGTGTAGTTTCATCTTTCTAAAATGACTTGAAGAGCTTTGGGGATCTCATCCTGCCCTGGATATCCTGGGTATATCAGACCTATGTGCTATGGAATACCCATGACTGGTAAAGCCAGCATCTGCTGAGGTTTCACAGAAGGAACAAATGGATTATCATGTTTTTATAATAATCCAGTGGGTGGTTAGGTATGAGTTTTAACAGTCAGTATCATTTCAAATATGTTTAAGTAGTGTGTGGGAAACTAGGGTAATGTTGTTTTTGTCTTCAAATGTAGCACAATACAGAGTTGGTGGTATTATTTGGTTATGCTGTGCTATGTGCTGCTCTGTCTTTGGCCAAACGTGCTTGTGGCAAAACTGGTATTCCAATACGTCGCGTGGAGGTATAGTTCTTTCTGGCAGGTAATTTGTCAGTATGTCCCAAAAGTTTTTAAAATAAATATACTGGAAATTCTAGCTTCTGGAGGGGTGTTTTGATAAATAATTTAAAATGAGGTAAAAGTATGTTCATAATGATGTTTGTTGTACCAATAGCCATGGCGGGTAAGTTCATTGTCATTTCTCTCGTAGATAAAAGAGGATGTTGGAAACTTGGGTGAGTTTTGCAGGCCTTCAATGCCAAACAAGAAACTGTAGGCACAAGCAGAGAGACAGAAAGCCTGAGCGACTAAAAGGCAACCTAAATTCCTGGCCCTCTTTTCAATGTTTTGTGCACACAGTCACACAACTAACACATTGTTGTGCATGGAAGTTCCACTGTTGTTGCAAGTTGGGTGTCTGGAAAGAGGGAAACATACCATTTCAAGGTTCCAGGCTGCTTGTTGTTTGGAAGGTGAAAAATAGCCTAATTAACTCATTTCCTTACAATATCCTTTGCAGCATTACTTATAAGAACATAAGATTGGAAAAATCTTAACTGTTCCTCAATAGAAAATGGCTACACTAGAGTCTATTCACATAGTTACTGTGTATTTCTATCTACAGCGTGGTCTGTTGCTGTTGAAAATCTTATTTTGCTAATGTGTTAAAAGTAATCTTAAATAAGGTAAATGAAAACAAAACTATTTAAATGCTAGCTTAACATGCACACACTTTGTTAAAAATACAGAGGGTGCATGCTTAGGAAATTGCCTGGTAGTATTCATCCAATTGTGATCAGATTTGTATCTGAGAGGTGTGATTAGGGAGCTGGTTTTTTCATTTTCTCTTTTTTTACCTATAGTACTGTCCAGTTTGAGAAAATAATAAGTGTAGGATGCTTTTAGAATCAGATCTAAAAATTAAGTTTTTTCTATGAAAAGGAAAAAATCAAACCTGTAGTCGTGGTGGGAAGGGTAAGCTGTTGTGATGCCTAAAACCTAGAAGACTTGGGTCTATTTTGCACACTGAGGGCTGATAAAAGGGGCCTCACAGCTGAAGAATTTCCACACATAGCAAGACATTTGACATGGGTGCATTTTCACTTTTCAAAGTATAAAATCAACTGATAAGTTTTGGAGTCAGCAACTGGACAGGTTGTGATTCAAAATACCATGAAACCATTTTGGCTGCTTTGCTTTTGACTTTGAAAACATTTTTAACATGTTTCTTTATTAGTAGCAATAAAAAAACTCCAAGAATCTAGCCTTGGGGCCTGTGTGTCCTAGGCAAGGCTCTATGGATGGAGAATAATTGTCAATTTTAATCTGTAGCAAGAAAGAAAAAGAGGCAGGAAAATGAACTGGTGGTTCAGGCCACCCTCCAGTGGTAAATCGAAGGTGAAGAAAGATTGCGTGTGACCTGGCCTCATTGGTGTGAGAGCTAAAAAGCAGCAACAAACGCTCAGCCAGGAAGCACACTGGGTAGGTAGGAGGAGGAAGAAGCTGTCTCCAAGTGTTCAAACCAGTGAAAATTGAAGGGCTTCCAATGAGAGTCCATGTGAAGAGCAAGGAGTCTTGCTTTTACCGCAGGATGTCTCCTGCAGGGTTTTCGTGTTTCTTCCTTGTTTTGGAAAAGGGAGACCCCAAGTAACAGCCAAGACCTCATGGCTGATGCAGAGATGTGAAGAACAAATAACGAATGGAGACTTTCTGTTTGATTAGCCTGAGAAGTTGTCATTCAGGACTCACTTTCCCTGCTCTGGTGAAAGCTGTCGACTGAGAAATAAGCCAAAGGAATATTAGGCCAAGAATCTCAAGATTGAAGCCAAACCACTGGGAAGGGCTTTTGACTGCAAAGCACAACGTGATGGAATTGGAAACGAGCATTCGAATCATGTCACGCTGTCACCTCAAACTCAACAAGTCTAAAATTGCACTCATCTTTCCCCACATAGCAGCTCCTCAGATGAACTTCCCAAATAACAGCAACACATCACTCTGTGAGACACCTTACCACAACGCATGCATGATTCCACTGGACCGTCACACACAAAGAACAAGAACTCAGCTTCATCAAAGGGCTAAGAAGAGACCCATTCTAGACATCATGTCTTCTGAGACCTAATTCGTCACCCCTCCACTGTGTCGCTGCCCTTCCTTCCACATTTGTGGAAATGAACCAGTCAGTTACAGGTTAACCGAGTGACATTTTAATAAATGAAAAGAGCATTTGAGTATTGCACACTAGCCAATTTTAAAACGTATGAAATCAGACTTTTTTTTTTTTGAAGTAGCAAAGAGCAGGCCAACGAACCTTCTGGATGGTTCATCTTGGTCTTCTATAATAACATACATAGATTTTTTAAAAAACTATTTGTACTATTTAAAGCAATGGGAAGCAATAGATGAAGGACCGGCTGTAAGCCTAAAAAATACCCAGTTAGTAAATCTAACATGAGCAAATTTTTCATCATTCTAGACTCATAGTTCTGTGGTGAATGGTGTGGTTCTATTGTTTCTGTCTTCCATCATTTGAATTATTTCGGCTTTGTCATTCTGTGAGGATTCATTGTAAGCACACAAGTTGACCTGTCTGGATTTCTGTCTGTAGGTAGCTAAGCAGCATCATAACAAAAGCATTTGAAGCCTCCAATGTACACATCAGCCCCATGTGGTCCCCCACTGCCCCCCACACCAACCAGCATGTCCATGCCCTCTCCACCTTCTCATCTCACTCTAAGTCACTCCCCCAAAAGTAGCACAGTTAACTGTGCGGGTTCTTTCCTGGTAAGTTTGGGTGTTTGGAGCTCTCTGCCTCCAGTTCTTTGAGAGTCAGTCTTAAGGAAACATAGCTGTTGTAGCGATGCTATCATTTCCCTAAATAGGCATTTGTTGGGTGCAAACTCTGGAAGCTAAACAGCATACGTGCTCGCAAAGCTCTTTCGCCTTTTCAACCTGCCTGGCCCTTCAGCTTCCATGGCACATAGCCCTATGGGTCACCTGTGCCAGCAGGTGAGGTATTTGGGTTGCAAGTACCAAAGCCGGTTTCAGAACAAGCAAGAGGGAGCCCAAGGGGTATGCCCCGCCTTTGAAGCCTCCTAGCGCTTGTCAAAATACCTTCTTTCTCCAGTGAAAATGAACTGAGAGGGGAGAAGAAAATCCTGCTCTCAGTTTTGATTGTCAAGCTGGACCTCTTCACGCAAAAGTTCTGCTTTGGTGATGTAACTAGATCGATCCTTCGACAATGGCACACGAACTATCCGTGCAACACGCGGGGACTTTTCAGTGAACGTGTTCGCTATCTTGGGTTCAGTGTCTTGGGTGTTGGCTGCCGGATCCTACGTGATGTAACCGCTCATAAAGGCATCTCGGCATGCTCTGCACGGCCTATTTTTGCGTGGACTGTTTCAGGTCAAGTTTATTTGTCCACTGTCCATGATCCGCTGTGACTACTGGGCTAGAACTGTGCAGAGACTGTACACTTTGAAAACGGCTCGGGTCTTTCAATTAAAGGAACAGAACGATCCTCTTAGAACCCAGCTACTCATGTTATGCGGGAGCTCTGGGCTGATCCCGCCCAGAAGCTGGGGCTGGCAGCTGACTCTCATGGTCCTTGTGCCGTTGCAGAATCGCCTACCAGAGGAACGACGATGATGAGGAAGAAGCTGCTCGGGAACGCCGCCGCAGAGCCCGCCAGGAGAGGCTGCGGCAGAAGCAGGAAGAAGAGTCCTTGGGGCAGGTGACGGATCAGGTGGAGGTTAATGCGCAGAACAGGTATGGCCTCTTCAGAATGGAGAATTCTGTTGCTTCTGTCTGATGATTGGCATGTGTCTGGTGAATGGGCAAAGCCTTCCGGTTCCACTGACTCTCTTTCAAGTCTAACTTGTTAAATGGGTGGCCATCTCGGGCTAATCCACCTGAACAGTCAGTAAGATTTAGACATTGGGCTATCAATACGCCTTTCTCTCACCCCCTCCTTCCTAAACACACTCCATGGGAGGATTTCATTTTAGCTTATAATCTCATCGTTTTTTTAACTAAATATGATGACTAAATAGCACCGGTGCCTCTTTAAAGAAGGGGCGCTATTGACATTCATTCTTTGGGGTATTGTTATCTGTTTTGAACTGAAGGTATACTGGCTTTGTAGCGTGCTCTGTGCCTACCAATAGAAGAGCATACTTGGATTTTAAAGTAGGTATGAGTGACGGATATCTTCTTTTTTCTAATCAATAGCCTGAATCAATTTTATTTAACCACTGTAATAGTCATCCAGGTGCAAAATTCTATTTAATTTAATGTAATTATTCAAGCAAACATGAATGCACCATGACACTTTTGCCGATACAGGCCCTGGTAGGAATCAGGAAAGTCAAAAGCAATTTAATAGATTCAATTTGTTCAAAAGAGGTTTTTGCAATAGAAGTGAGTTTTTAACCTCCCATTGTGTTAGTGGTATATATAATTGGAATTTTCCCAAAGGGTAGAAGAAGTGAGGCTATTTGGTGAGGTAGAGGGGGGAAAATGGGGAAAATAATTTTAATTTTAACTCTGAGTTGATTATATAAACAATCCATAAGATCTTGAATATGGGTTGGGTTGTAGTTTGTTTTGTGTGTGACTGAAAATTCCTTTAATTCAGTCTATTTAGAAAATTCTAAAGGAAAAGGGTTCTGAGTGGGCACATGAGAAGGTTTTTGAGAGTAATCTTGAAAATACTGTTAGGCGTAATGAGTTGAGTGAGACTTCTCAGTTACGAAGAGAAAACAGAGATCACGTCTCTTGGAAATTATCTCCTAGTTAGGGAAGATTATAGAAAAAGGATCCCAAGTCTGGCCTCTGGGGTTCACAACCTGCTTTAAATCCCAACTTGGCTTTTGACTGTTTCTTTAGTGAAATTTAGATCAAAATTAAACCTTTCTCTTAAGCATGCTGTTAAGCTTAAAGGAGATAATAATTCACCTTAAATGTTCAGGTGTCTTGTACATAGTACACACTCTAAATCTGGTTCCTAGTGAGTGACCAACAATGACTTAAAAACTACTGGTGTGTAGTTTTCTTGCTCTTAAAGTCTTGCTTCTACCTATGTCTCTGCCTTTTTCACATTTTTTTTGTTATTGGGTATATTAGGTTGTTGATTGGCTACATGGTTCTGTTTTTCCAGTAAAGCATATTCAGATCTGAGAACATGTACTTTGCTTCTGATATTAATGAGCCACAAGAAATATAAGTACCATTCTAGGGCCTGAACAATCCTAACTAGTCTTTCACTTCTGATGATCACTGTAATGATTTCATGAATTGGCAAAGAAAGATTCAACGAAGTTTGTTTAACTCAAGAGTAGTTCACCTTGCTAGCTCTTTGGAATTCAGGATACATCTTATAAGTGACTTGAATTCATTTGATCTGAATATTTTATTGTATGGACTTTCCACCTTAATTCTAAAGTGTTTGTATTTTCAGGGAAAACTAATCCTTCTATGTTGAATTCATAGAGAGTGTCAAGAGAGTTTAAAATCTAGGCTTCATTCTGCCTTTTCTTGTTGGTAAATATGAAATGTGTTTTTCCAAAATTAAGTGAACTTGAACTTCAAAAGGGCCAAGTTCAGAATGAACCATGAAATTTGATGGAGTTTCTAAACGCTGCAAGGCATCTTCTTCCAACTCTGGTCACAGTCCTTGTGTCACGTGACTGCTATTTCCTGCCAGTGGGGACCAACACCCTTCAGTTGGGTAGCAGCCAGCATCCCACAATAGCAAGTGAGGTGATGGATTAGTACAGTCTGGTGTTTGGAGATTTTTTAGTTTTTTTTTTTTATAAACATGTAATTAAACAGTCCTTTGTCTACTGCCACAAAGAAGGGCAAGAAACTCTTTACACATGGAAAGCTTGACCAAAGACAAAGATGGTACATATATTTGTAGGGTAATGTCAGTTGCTGTAACAGACCCCCCCCCAATTTGAGTATTTTAGTGAATTACTATGAGTTATTAGTCCAGTGTGAGTATTTCTGACTTATAGGTAGCAATGATCACTCATCTGTTTTCTCCTTGTGACTTTCGGGCTTTAGAGTCATGTGATCTCACCAGCAGCCAGAGATAAAAAGGCCAGAGAATGCACCCCTGCTTCTTGTCTTGGTCTGGATACATTACCTCTGCTCACATTTCACTGGAAAGTGTTGGTTCAATGGCCCCCTCTTGGTGTGAGGAAGAGGAAAGGATAGGAAAAACAAAAACAATCCTTGATTGGTCATCACTTCCCTATGGAAGGAAGAGTATGAAAGATGGTGGACTGTTAGGCATCTCTACACAGGGCTCATCAGCATAGGGATAGCCTCTGCTCTATAAACTCCGCTCCTCTCTGAGTACTTTGCATTTCACCAGTCAGGAGTAGGAATTCCAGATAGTTGGTGTCAAGCAAGAACACTCTGGAGAAATTCACCCACTGTGTCAGCTTGGTCCTTGTCTCAGATTAAGTCCCCCAAGAAGCAAATGCTGAAACAAAGAGTAGAATGCAAGTTGTTGAGTTGTAATGCAAGCCAAGAACCTCTCACAGGGGTGTGGGGAAGTGAGACAGGAAGGGCAGGGAAACCAACTAAACATTTCACCATCAGGCACGTTCCCATGTATGTGTCTGGCGCTTAACAGCCCTGGGGATTGCTACAATCCAGCATGGTCACAGGTACTTTGGAGTTATCCAGCTCTAAGGGTGAGGTCACCTGAGGTCGGTATGCACTAAATATGCTCACTGGCCCCTCCTGACACTCATTGATGTCATAATACCACATGCCTTCAATGACGACAAATCAAAGAATTCATTTTCTTAAAATGTTTGTCAATTTTCACAAGAGGGTCGGTCCCAGGGGAGCATTAATACAGCGTTTCTGGCTTGTGGAGTAGATTCCAATGCCCAAGAAATAGCAAGGGAAAAGCCTGTAGATGCTGTGAGTTGAAAGCCAGGTGGACCCCTGCTAACACGGTGAGTTGGAGGAGAGGGGTAGACAGGTGCATGGTCTTGTGGGCAGCTGCTGTTATTCTGGTCCAGCATGCCCTCGTGCACGAACTGACTAACCAGCCAGCTGTCTCTGGGGTTTCTATCTCACAGCGTCACCCACGAGGAGGTCAAGTCCACCAGCGCCAACGCGCAGGTGGAGGGAGACGACGAGGCAGCCTTCCAGGAGCGCCTGGCTCGGCGGGAGGAGAGACGCCAGAAACGCCTTCAGGAAGCCCTGGAGCGCCAGAAGGAGCTCGACCCCACCATCACAGACGCCAGCTTGTCCCTCCCCAGCCGCAGAACGCAGAACAACACGGCGGAAAACGAAACTGCTGAGAAGGAGGAGAAGAGCGACAGCCGCCAAGGAAGATACGAGATAGAGGAAACAGAAATAGTGACCACGTCCTACCAGAGGAATGACTGGAGGGACGGCGAAGCAGACAAGAAGGAAGACAAGGAAGAGGAGGAAGAGAAGCCCAAGCAGAGGAACGCTGAGGAAAACCAGGTAGAGGTGGTGGGAGAAGAGAAAACCCCAGATGCCCAAGAGCCAAAAGCTGCAGAGCAGGGCCAAGGCTTAGCTGAGAGTCCCACTAACGAGAAGGAGGAGGAGGAGGAGAGAGAAAGAGCCGAGGCAGAGAGGGTCAGGTTGGAAGCAGAAGAAAGAGAACGGGTGAAAGCTGAGCAGGACCGAAAGCTAGCTGAGGAGAAGGCCAGGAGAGAGGCAGAAGAGAGAGCTGCAGCCCAGGAGAGGGAGAGAAAGGAGGCCGAGGAGAGAGAGCGGATCCAGGAGGAGGAGAGAAGGGCCGCAGAGGAGCGAGAACGGGCCAAGGCAGAGCAGGAAGAGAAAGCTAAGCTCGAGGAGCAAAGGCTGCAAAAGGAGCTAGAAGAGCAAAGAAGTAAAATGCAAGAGAAAAAGATAAACGGGGAGAAGGTAGATGAGAAAATGGAAGGGAAATGGGTCAATGGAAAGCAAGTCCAAGAAGATAAACTGCAGACAGCTGTCCAAAAGAAACAGGTACAGTAAACATTTTGCACCAAGTGTGTGATGCCTGTGACTTGTGAGAAATGTAATGCACAGCAAATTTGTGACCCAAGCCACATTCCTACAGCCCCACCTGCTCGATCATTTGGCAAGCGATTCATTTTTTTTCCAAGCCTTAACAATCTGCAAGGGCAAAGCAATCAATCCATCGATGGCTAACCAGTCCATCAAGCAGATTTACTGGAATAACCGGAGAGAAATTAATTGCTCTGCACTTGGTTGTTATGGAAACAAGAAAAATGAATTAACCCAGAGTGATAACTGTGGTGGCACTGTGTTGGTTTTGATTCTGCACCTGCATCTAAACTCATTCCTTCTAACAACTTACCTCTAGCCATGGGTCTGCATGAGGCAAGAGAACCGTTGCTCCCCACCTTACCCAGGTGTTGGGAATTTAATAAAAATGGATCAAAGAGGCCGGGTATGGAGGCGCATGCCTGTATACGGCAGCCTAGGAAGCCGCGGCCGGAGCCAGGGATCGCGGTTCGAGTCCCCCCGGGGGCACATAGAGAGACCTGGTCCCCCAAAAATAAAGCTGGGCGTGGTGGTGTGCGCCTGTAATCCCAGCTACCGGGAAGCTGAGGCTGGGGATTGCTTGAGTCTGTGGTACCCTGGGCAGTGTGAACTTGCGGTTCCACAGGCAAAACTAGCTAGACCTATTCTTAAAAAAAAAAAAATGGATCAAAGTTGGAGTGGGAAATTGAGACAAAGAATCCTGATCGGAAATACCAATCTCTTGAAATTAGTTGATAAGAAAGGAAGGGAAGGAGCCAATTTGGACCTTTTATTTAAAAAAAAAAAAAAACATTTTTAAGCCTCGTTTGCCATCATGTAGCCCCGAGTTTAATGTGGACTTGCAGAAAGTCATTCATGCAGGTAGCATCAATGTGTGATTGGTCATTGAAAGCATATGTTCCGCCCCTTGTACCACCTGCATGACACTGATAAATTCAGGTGGTGTGAGGAGGGTGGAAATAGTTGGGGGGGGGTGCAGTGTTTGTGAATTATAAGAGATTGTTTTTCTGTCTGCAAGCCTGCATGAAAACATCTGCATCTAACCAAAACCTCCTCGGGGAATAAAAGAGAAAGGAGATGTTTGCCTCTTCACCTTTGCAGAGAAAACTCGCTGCTCTCACTAAGCCTGCAATGCCTTGAAACTCTCTTTTTTTCCTGCTTCATCTAAGGGTTCGTGGGCACAGCTTTAGTTGAGAAGGGCAGCAATAAAATGCACCCAACCACTCTCGGGGTTTGTCAGCCCGCACCGGGTCACGCTAGATTGCCGTGAGCACCAGGGCAGGCCTGTGAGAACAAAATAAATGGGGAGAAAGGAAACATCTCACCTGGCCGTTGAAAACCACTGGCCCCCAGGGGGCGATGTGGGCGCTGAGAAGGCAAAGAAGTCACCCCATACTGCACGCAGAATGATCTGAGCACCCTCTCACTTTGGTAAGCTAGAAAGGGCTACCTTTAAATGAGTGACCTTACCCTTCTTGAAAACAAAAAGGAAGAAGAAAAGGGGGCTAAAGTGCAAGCTAAGAAAGAAAAGTCCCAAGAAGATAAGTCTACCTTCAAAAAAGAAGAGGTAAATATTACTGAGAAATGATAATAATAAGCTCCTGGGAAAGCTACACTGGGCAGATTTCCATGACAACGCGGGTCTGATGGTTTCAGAATAGAACCTCTATGCCCATGTTTTTCAAGCCAGGATTCGTTGATGGGTAAAATCAATCAGAGGCTCTCAAAATATGTCCATCAGCATTTTCAAAAATGAAAAAGGGTAGGAAATCTCAGAGGGAGTTGTAGGTAGTCAGTATGGCATTGTGATATACATTGCCTTTCTTATTGTGAGTCACGGTCAAAAAAGTTTGGCAAATCCCGCTCTGATCCATCTTTCCTGCCCTCTGTCTTCTCCATACTCTGGTTTATTCCTTGAGCCAACCTCCTTGCATTTCAACCATGAAATATTTCCAACTGGCTTTGATTAACGATTTAACTTTTCAAAGGAAAAACACCCCTCTCAAATCTCAGTAGAAAATTGGATGAGCTGAAGATGATATTTGGTTTTCAAAATGTTCTGCATTGCATTTCTGAGGCACACACAGGAGCTGGTGGCAGGGTGTTTGACTGTGGGTAAGTAATCCAGTCAGGGGCATGGGCAGGGACAGTATCGTGTCCACATCATCAAAAAGCCACTTTAGTCAAAAACCCTTGATTTAACTATATGCTGCTGTTAGCCCCAGGTAATCCTCAAAATTGTGACAATGTTCAAAATACTTGAACTCAGTAAAAAAACTAAGTAACCAAAGACAAGAAGACTTTAATTACTTGATTTGTAGCTTTTGTTTGCAGCTCAGATAAACTCTTGCTACAGTTCTCCGCCCTCCTACCACATAAAAAGAGACAAAAATCCGTATTTAGGGAATAGTTCATCAGATGAAGTAGCAGGATGGCTATTTTCTTAAACATTTTTTTTTCTAAAGATTTACGTAAAAAGCAACAGTTCTTTGTTTATGAACTATGCTACTCTGTTTCTAACAGAATTTGTGGTGGATTAGGAGTGAAAATTAAATGTAAACACAGCCCACTTAGGACAGAGCAAGTGTAAATGCAACTGAAAAACTGAATTCAGCTGCAATGAGGCAGCTAAGGAGATATTTGAACCATTGGGAAATTCTGTTCTCAGTTTACCACCAAAAAAAAAAAAAAAACTCTACAAATTCATCTATGAAAATTACCTTGGAACTAAATTCAAAACCTGAAATGGTATGTCTGAAGCTCGTGTTCTGTGGCAAATAGTTTTTAACCACAGAAGGAAGAGCACATGAAACTACAGCTGTGAATCCATTTATGGGAAGGGGGGAACAGGGAACTGGAAAAAAAAAAAACATTCAGGTTCAATATTTGAATTTTAATTCAGTTCACTAAGATATGATTTATTTCTGATAACCAAAGCATTTTATGTTACTGGATCCTGTCAGGACTAGAAAGGGCTCACCAGCACCCCCCCAAATCATCCTGTGCCAGTTTTTAAATGAGGTCCCAGTTGAACAGTATCTGTGGTTTGAGAATTTCAGACCTGTTTGTCCTCACTCCATACCGGTGTCCAAAAATCTTTTGGCCCCTTTGTTATACCAGATTACCTTCTCAACCAGGGCTACCCAGAAAAAAAAAATCTGTCACTTCAGCTTTAACATTGAATGACTAAATTTTGCCCCTCTGGCTATGTGTGCTGGCTCTCCCCAGAGAGCCTGAAATCAGGCTTTGCATGATGTAGCCATATTAAATAACATCCCCTTCCCCCTGCCTATTTTTGTTTAAAAAAAAAAATCCCTTTCCAGTAACTATGCAGGATCTGTCAGCCACAAGTAAACACAAACATCATGTGAGTCTTCTCACCTGAGCCTTAAAACAAACATCTCTGGAAGTTCCTCCAATTCCTTACAAAAGCCTTCTTTCTCCTGCTACAGTTTAGCTCTGTGGTGACAGATCGTACTTTTCTTTTTCTCCTCTCCAATTGGAAAATACCTCTTTTTAGTTCTTTACCCCTGAATTTTTCCCCGCACGCCACCCCCAGCCTCTAGTGGAAAAGTTTGCAGGGCAGTTATTCATATCATTTTGAAATTAATATTCATATCATGTAGGCCAAGCTTCCCAGATGTTAATCGCATGGGAATCACATGAGAATCTTATAAAATACAGCATGTGACTCCATGGGTCTGGGGTGGAGCCCCAGCTCCCTGGCTTGGCCTGTAGACCAGCCTTTCTGTAGCAGGAACACTGACTTCACAGGAGTGTGACAAAAAAATGGTGTTAACACAAATATGTAAACCAATTTCTTCAGAATCTCATGAACTTGGGTTAAATCTGCCATAGAATCCAATCCACTATGCTCTTTAAAATAAAATGCGGAGGCATGATGGATGACTCTCTTAGTTTACCAGAAAGAGAAAATAATTTTCAGTTAACTGGAAATTATCACTAACTCATTAGAAATGTTTTCCAAAGAGAATGGAATCATCCCATCTACCATAACCTTTGCCTAGAAAACCAAAACTTTGAGTAGTGAGAGGCAGGGAGGGATGGGTTCTTCTGTTTTATAGGTTTGTTTCACAAATTGATTTTATGATCACTTCTGACAGGTAAATCAGATAATTTTCTTTGAGAGAATGGAACTATCTCTGCATCTACAACAGGAGAAGTGAGTTCAGGGGAATTTCTCTTTGGTCTGCCTTGAGACTCAGAATTTGTCTCAAGAGTTCCCTGAAAGGGGATAACTCACCCCCAAATCTCTATCCCCAGATACTCCCTAACCTACATATAAAGTCCATCTCACAGTGTCTGGGGCTCCTGAGATACCCATGATAGGCTGAGATGAGACCCTGCCTGCCCCTGTCTGCCCAGGAATACCTGACTTACCAGGGACCAGGACAGCCACATGGAGCCACATAACGTTGTAGAACAGGCTTCAAGCTTCCCTCTCTTCTCTGTAACCACTCAGACAAATCAGGAGCCAAGACTGAAATGGCAGAATGAAGAATTAGAAACGGTTGTCTAATCTATTGTCCTCTTTTCCTGAACATCTCAGGGGACTTCAGAGACTCATTCGAAGTAGATAGTTTGCTGACAGCACTGGAACTAAAACTCAGGTCTTCTGACTGTTAGGCCAAGCTCTTATAAAGACTGGCCAAACTACAGCCCCCTACTTCAGCACATCCCAGCAGTATCCTGGGTCTGTACTCCTTGAAGATGGATTGGTCTTGCCTACTTAGGGTAACATAATAGTGAGTAGAACAGAGTAGTTTAATCCAATAAAATCCAAAGGAAGCGATCAGGCAACAAGCTATTGCAGGCTCATCAGTAAATAGCAAAAGAAGAGTCTGCTGACTGAAAGGGGTACTTTAAAAGTGGTCCTTCAGAGGGTGTCTGAGGAAGACTTGGGAAGAGCTGAGTGATCAGGTAAGGGAAGACCCTTCTAGACAGCTCTTGAATGAAGCCCCGAGTTCTCAAGCCCCACCCATCCTCCCTAAGTTTCTTATAACCTTGGAGCTTTGTCACTACTTGTCAAAAGGGGGGGGGGGAGCAATCATGACCCTCAGTTGTTTTCTCTCGCCTTTTAAGAATGGGTGAGATAATACAAATAAAGTAACTTGCACCTCTTCTTAACCCCTCCCCCAAAATGTAAATTCAGTTTGCTACACTCTATCAATTTACTGTAAGGAATTTGTAATACAAACCCACAAGATGTTCAGTGAATACCTGCTCTCCTTGTACCATCTTCCTCTGCCTCCCACAACAATCACAAAACTACCAGTGACTGAATGATCACCCACAACAAAGTCAAGGTAAAGCCTGGACTGTTTCCTGTTTCTCACTACAGTGGTTTAGGGGACTGTAAAAATGGTCCCGCAGACCTCTGAGGCACCTCCCAAGGCCAAGGGTACTGTGCCTTCTATCCTTGGGACACTACTTATTTGAGTAAAGTACAAAGGTGATCTTCCTCTGACATCTGCTTAACTTGGCTGGTTCACTGGGTAGATCTCTTCTTTCTTCCTGTCATGTGTCCTTTTCAGAGAAGCATGTCTAAGAAGAGTTCTGGCCAGGCCAGTTCATCTGGCCATGCTCCATCAAGGTCACACGAATGGTCACTCTTCCCAGCAGGAACTACCATCACCTTCACGTGGCATTCCCAGAACATAACCATTTCCAAATAGTCCCACCTCCGCTGCACTGGAAACTAAAACCCCAGTGAAATCAGGGATGATGTTGACTCTAAAATTATGGTTAGCTGGGCATGATGGTGCATGCCTGTAGTCCAAGCGCTGGGAGGCAAGAGGCCTGGGATTGCTTGAGTTTGCAGAGTTCAAGACTACCCTAGGCAACATAGTGAGACCTGGTCTCAAAAAAGCAGCTGTGTGCAGTGGTATGCGCCTGTAATCCCAGCTACCTGGGAAGCTGAGGATGGGTCTGTGGGATTGAGCGAGACCTAGTCTCAAAGATAGATAGATAGATAGATAGATAGATAGATAGATAGATAGATAGATAGATAGATAGATAGATAGATAGATAGATAGATAGATAGATAGATAGATAGATAGATAGATAGATAGAGTAAACAAACAAACATATAAATAAACAAACATATAAATAAATGAGTGAATAAATAAATGGATGGATGGATGAATGAATGAATGAATGAATGAATGAATGAATGAATGAATGAATGAATGAATGAATGAATGAAAGAAATTGTGGCTAGATCGCTGCAGAGAGCCTAGAAGACCACAACTTGCTTCTCAGACGACTTCTGATTCTGTCTTCACCAGATTATCCTCCAGTGGTTTGTTTTACTTCTGAGCTTTCTGGATTGCTAACAACCTGGGGGTCTTACTTGGTAAGAGCAACCAAAACCTATTAAGATTTTCATCATTCTGTGTTCTCCCTGATGTGTTGATCAGATCAAAGATGAAAAAATGAAAAAGGACAAAGAGCCCAAAGAAGAAGTTAAGAGCTTCTTGGATGCAAAGAAGGGAGTGACAGATATGAAGTCCCAAAATGGAGAATTCGTGACCCACAAACTCAGACACACGGAGAATACTTTCAGGTGAGAAGTGACCGGTTAATAGCGACTGTGTTCACATGGGCAGGGGAGTCAATGTCCTCCCCTGTGCCTCCAGAGAGAAACGTGTTAAACAAACAACATATTTCTCTTGTGAGGTCATTGGCCATTGTCTCAGAAAAACTCTGTCAGCAGGTCAGGCTATCAATCACTAACAGAAGGCAGTCATCACTGCCAGGATGACATTCAGTGTGCTTTTTCCATTCCTTAGCAAGCAGATCATGCTTGGCATCCATGTCTTTCTTCCCTGACCTAATATATTCATGGAAGATCAGTTCATTAGAAAACAGTAGGATGGGGGTGGGGAGGGGTGGTAGTATGGATTCATTCTCTATAAAGTCCAGCCAACCTCATAAGAGATACTTCTTAATACCTGTCAAGATTGTATTTTCTAAAGGTTGAAAATGAATGTTGCATAAAATAAAGATTATTCTGCTAGTACTTGGGAATCATTTCGGTTGAACTTAGTTAACCAGATCTCTCTTGGGCAAACGTTGAGGGTTCTTGATGTTAACTGGTCTTAGGGATCTTTCAGAGGGAGGCAGAGGGCATGGGATGAAAACTCCTTTTAATACAGTTTGGGGAAGTATCTTGCATAGCTTCAACTTCCTTTCCTCTTTCCACCTCCCATCCTGCAGAAATCTGTGCAATTGATTTTAGGGCAGAAAACTAGTGTAATTCCTCCTTTCTATGCACATTGAGCACTGAGGGCTTCCCTGGCAGAAGGACTCACAGAAGCTGCCATAGCACCTGGCTGAATGATTGCCTGTGCCCCCATTCTGACGCACACACTCTCTCCACCTTCTGGGTCCAGATTCCAGTCTCAGGTATGTCAGTGGCTGCTCTGCCAGGTGTCCTGGAAGGCAGTCTTGGGTCCCTCCAGCATGGATCCTCCTGGGGTTATCCTCTGGCAGCAGTCTTACTGAAACAGGGTATAAAGAGACTTTCTGTCTTTACTTAACTGGATACAGCTATCTGCCTGCTACTCTCTCCAAAGCAGGCTACACACGCTTCATTAGCATTTTCACTGATCACCTTTACCATTGATACGCAAACATCAGCTACCAAGCTTCTCTCTGCTTTCAGTTCCAAAAACTGCAGAAAAGAAAAACTTTAAAACACAGTTTAAACTTTCCACTCGTGGGTTCTTACCACCATCCCCAGCCTTCTCAACCAAAATACCAAACCAATGCAAGACTATCAGTGCAGTGCAGACTAATTTATTTCTAACAAAGTGATTTCTAATTAT
>PVHY01017916.1:0-30312 GCA_004024945.1 Uropsilus gracilis
AAGAAAGAAAGAAAGAGAAAGTTCAAGTGGTCACATAGCAAAACAGCATGAAATAGCTCAAGCCTGATTTCCTTGTATCAATAATCTTTATGCTAAGGCATGGGCTTTCATTCATCATGATGGAATACAAACTGAGAGAGCCATTTGGGAAGATGGTTTCAAAATTTCTTCGAATTTTTTTTATATAAAAAGGGGAAAGAAGACATAGCATATGACTCTGAAGTCCTACTCTTGGCATTTTTATAAGTGAATTGAAAACTTAAATTACGCCTATATCCTTCAACAAATAATGAATAAGCATTTCAATAAAAACCTATAAATACATCAGTTGGGCAAGGGACACATTTTCCTTGCAAAAGCATTACACAGAAAATGTAAAGATACTCTTCCTTCTGGGAGAGTAAATTTAACTTTCTTCACTTTGACTGGACATATGATTCATTATCAAAGAATAGAGTATGAAAAGAGAGAAATAGAAAGCAGATATCACTTTCCCATAGACCAGGGTTAAGGTCAGTGAAGATTAACAATTTTACTAGTAGTATACTCCTGAGATTAAATGGTGGGAAAGCCCTCTCACATCGCATGGATAGTTTTCTGAAAAAACCAAAACCCCAATGAATCATGAGGCTGTATCAGCCAAAGTGACTGAGGAATCGCCTACAAAACTCCTCACTAGTGTTCTTCAGACTCTAAGGTCACAAAAAAAAGAAAAAGAAAAAATAGGATGGGAGGAAATATGGGGACAAATGGACTCCAAGTAGGGTGAGGCCTGGATGGGATTCTGAGCGAAAAGTGCATGTAGGAAAAGTGATGAGATCAGAATCAAACCTGTGGTTTAATTTTTAAATCCCATCAAAATAAATTCTGCAATAATATTATTGTGTGGCTTAATAAGTTATTTAGTATTATTTGATAAATCTACTTAATTCCTAGCATTAATATTATCTAAAACTTGTTTTTAAACTAGATTTTCAAGTTATGAAAATGTATTTATTCAAAGTAACTTAGGAATCACAGACTATGTAGAGTCCTTTAAAATAAAGTGAACAAACGTGTCAATTCTGTGTAAATAAAAGCATAATTGTGTTGAAAGACATTAGAAAAGATTTGTCAAAGGAAGAGCAATACTGTTCTCATGATAGCAAACTGCAATAGAGCAGAGACCTCAGTTTGTTGGGTATGTTCAAGGATATTACAAAAGTCTCATCAGGTTGTTTTGATGAACTTGAAAAGTTGGCTGAGTTTCCAAAGAACGAGTCAAGGATAACCATGACACTCCTTTGGAAGAAAAACAAGGTGATGGAGCAGTTCACCTTCTCAACTCAACCCTCACCTACATACACACTCAATGTGTGTGACCGCAGAATTTTGGACACAGCTATGAAGCAGATGCTATGCTTGACATGCTGGAGTTGACCCATGTTCTCAAGTTCTTAATGAGGATCTTTGAGAACATGGACAGACCAACAAATGCCTGGACTCTTGGTCCCACCTCTGGGAACACCTTTGTGGGTAATCCCTGAATGGACACTTCTGGCTACTCCTAGGGATGGTGAGTTACACCCTCATTCATTCAACCAGTAAGCTCTGAAGAGGCTGGTAGACCAGTGCCCCATCTACTGCAGCCAATTTTCTCACACCAAATAAATGCTTAAAAAATACAAAATAAAAAGCACTCCTAACCTAAGAAAACACAGTTAAGCCCCTGGTCATGAAAATTTAGCAGATGTCAAAAGCAGTATTTATATTCCCATGAAATGTCAACCAATCACATTTCAAAGAAAAATGTTAGCATTAAAACAAAGACGACAACTTAGAAGTATTAGTTTAATGTCAGCCTAAGTAATTCTGCTTTTAGTTGTGTTTGGATTCATTTTCCTTCACTAGTGGAGAAGATTTATATCCATTCAAATATTGCAAGTTTACTTAGATTATCTCAGTTTTCAACTTTGGAGGAAATATAAGCCACTTACTAGATGTCACATGCATTAGGCAAATGGCATCACCAGAGTGACTCATCTTTGTGATCCACAGAACAGGAGGGGAACCAGAATCATGTAGGCCCAGCACTAGATTCAGTACTAGGCTTGGTATTAGAACTAGTACCAAACCCAGTGCTAGGTCTATTACCCAACCCTGTACTGGGCTTACTACACTCTGCATGTAATCCCAGGCTTCATTCAGCAAAAACTGTGATCTGTTCAGCTCTGCTTCTGTGTAGGTCCAGTTGAAATCATCTGCATTTATGAATGCTGACTTTAACTCTTGAGCTTTTAAAATATTTGTCAATTCCTGCTTCTGTAACCAAATAACAAGGCAAAGAGGACCCCAGGAGACATTCCAGCTGTGTCTAGTGCACACTGGGGATACACTGCCACCTGAAACCATTTCACATCACACAAAGAGAAACAATGCTTTGCCAATTTTCAGCTAAACATGTTCACTTCAGTAGTGTATTTTCAAAATAAATTTTATTTGGCCTGAAAAAAAATTTTTGCCATTAATAACTCAGAATCAAAATAAACTGAGTTTATTGGATCAAAAATTATTCCAGTTTATATCCCACCTGCATTTTATGGAAAAAATGGAAATAGATTCCACACAAGAAATGCATTTGATATGTGAACTGTTATCAGTAACAGATGTTACACTACACACTTATATAGTGTGTATATAATATAGAATATATTCTATAGAATATGATATATACTGTACATTCTAATATATTCTATATTCTAATATATTCTATATACTATATTCTATTATATATTATATATATATCCACACACTACATATATAATATGTATTATATATACTTACACTCATAAAATAGCCACCCTCTATAAGTATGTATAAATATGCATACAAATATATGCCTAACATGTATTTTATATTTTGTCTATTTATATATACATTGCAGCCATAAAAATAGAAAGTAGACTCATGGTTGCTGGGTAGGGGGACAAGAGAGGCTCATAAAAGGCAGGGGAGCAGCCTTCAGTCTAAAGTGAATCAGTTCTGAGGCTCTAAGGCACAATCTGTGATTACAGTTAACAATACTCTATTGTATGCTTGAAATTTGCTAAGAGAATATATCTTAAGTATTCTCACACACCTACAAACGCTAATTATGTGAAGTGAGGGTGTCTTAATTAACTTGATCGTAATCATCATTTCACAGTTTATATATACCAAATCATCATATTGCCATTTTGAATATATATGATTTTATTTGGTAATTATACCTCAATAAAGCTGGCAGGGAGGGATTTCAACAATGAAGCTTTGCTTTGCTGGTTTTCTCTTTTGTGTTTTTATTTTCTATTTCACTGAATTCATCCTTCATCTTTTCTTGTATCCTGCTATTTTCCTGGTGTTTAATCTCTTCTCTTTTTCTAGCCACCCCAAATCAGCTTAACTCGAAATTGTACACTTTTTATTTTAAAAGAATATAGACCCACAGATTTCCCCTAGATGTGGATTTAGATGCATTCTACAAATTGTATTATGACTCTTTCATAATCAAAATATTTTCTAATCTCCCTTTGATTTTTCTTTAGCGCATGGGTTATTTTGTGTGCTTCATACTTCCCAAACATTTATAGGCACTCTAGTTTTGTTTAAATATTGACTTTCAGTTTAAAAACTACACATGGACTTTTTTCTAAATATTCACCTACCCTGGTATTCTACATAAACCAGGAGAGAATTAGCATTGGTGTTAATTCTCTATATTTGTCAATTAGATCCAGTTGTCTGAATGTGTCATTTAAAAGCATTTTAAATCCTTACTATTTGGTCTGCTTCTTCTTACTGCTACAAAAAGTGATAAATTTCCAAACTCTGATTTTGGATCTGGCTTTTCCTTCTTTTAGTTAATTCTATTTTTGCATTTAACATTGTGTAGTTTGTTATTAAGCACATGTGTATTTGGGATCCTTATGTCTTTCTCATCAACTGACTCTTTGTTATGAAAATATCTCCAGGAATATTATCTTACTTTAGAATTCTTTTTTATATTAATCAAAGCATACCTTCCTTTATGTTTGCCCATCTGTGGGTATCTCCTTTTCCAAACCTAAAGTGCATCACTTTTGGACAACGGGCTTTGCCAATCAGTCTTTTATTAGGTTTGTTTAGTGCAATTGTGTTGCTATAACTGCTGAATGCTCTAGTACATGGGCATCATGTATATGGGGGGCACACTGTACAGAAGCCCAGAGTGTACAGATGTATGAGACATTGCACTCTAACATGAGCACCTAACACCAGTTGTGTGATTAGGTGCCACATAAAATGAAAACATCCCATTGTGGAATGTGGAAACGGGTAGAGAGATGGAGCTTCAGATAAGAGGATCACCTCTTATCTCTCTACCCTCTCTGTCACACTAGAGTGTGGGCAACAGCACATCTTTCACCTCTAACCCAGCTTCCTAACCTCTTTGGAATGTCCCAAGAGACACATGACCTATTATCCATGACTGTTGCTCCCAAAGGTAAAGTCTCCTGTTATACATCCCCGTATCCTGCCTTCTGCATGCCTCGTATGCTTTGCTACTTCCTCATTACATCATTGTAACTTTTCCTGGTGGGGGCAGGGGAGGGGTATATAAGGAGTTTCTCAGCTTCATTAAAGTTGGAGCTGAACATGCTTCCCAGGATTCCCATTTTGTGGGCTAACCTCACAGATCGCTATCAGTCTATTTCATTTCAATCTCTTTTTCATTCCACACGCGACCCCTAATACCCATGACCTGATGGATCCTGTGTATTAGTGACCTGTATCATGCTGAATCCCCCACACTCCCAACACAGGAAGAACCTGGGGCTGGTGTGGGTAGTTCTTGTCTTCTCTCAGCTTCTCGAATGTTCTATAATTATCTTGCTATCAGGAACGCTCAGGGTTATGGCTGTTTCCTAAACCATGTGAGTGAGCTGCAGTGGATGATCTGATCCTTGGTAACATGCCACTCTGTCCCATTCTGTCTCAAACATGATGACCAGAGTGAGCCCCTGAGAATGTCAGCTCGATCAAGCGACCCCCTGTAGTGTAGGAGGAACCCTGGTGGCTCCTGGTCCTCTGCAAGTGCAGGACCCCAGCTGAGCAGCCCCAGGCAAGCCATGCCATGCACAGTAGCTTTGAGATTAACCCCATGGAGCCAGATTTGGATTTTAGAAAAAAAGAAAAGTCTATGGCAGTCTTCAAGATGCATGGGTCAGGTTTGAGCCTGACTGGCTCAATTGAACCCCCTATACTGCACGCCCTGCATAAGACCAGGCAGACAGCTTGGATGCACTAGTAGATGTGGGCTTTGAATCCCAAGCAGGTTTGAGAACCAGCTCCCACTGGCACCAATTAGGTTCAAGCAGCCCTGGGAACAATCCAGTCCTGGGAACAGCTGCTTTGGAAAAATGGACCAATCATGTTTGAAAGGCAGGCACCCTGAAGGAGGCTCTGAGGGAGACTTGACCTGTCTGGAGAAAGGCTTGATTCAGCCCAGGAAGAGGTTTCAGGAGGACACTCTCCTAGGAAGACCTTCAGTGCAGACACTCATCACCTTTGCGACCTTCTTTTCTCATCCATCAGGAGTGACACTAGTCTATGCCCAGCACCTAGAAATAATTAACTGTGGACATCAGCGTCATGGCCTTCTGGCCCAATCTCTGAGAGCTCTCCCATCTGGTATCAGGTGCTACCAAGACTGGCTTCAGATTAATGCCTCCCTGCCACCCAGCCTCAGCAGCACTACCTGTGACATCCCAGCAGCTCCAGGTTACCTGGGTTCCTGGCAACCATTCACCAAGCAACTTCTGTTTGGACGACTGGATGCTGTGGACACTCTGGGGCGGCGGGGGGAGGGTAGGACCTGCTGTGTTGACCCCTTTCCTCATTCCCATCTCCCTTTGTAAATGAATCCTGTTGCTGCCCAGGCCTGAGCCATCTTGTAATTGTGAGCACATGACCAGGCCCTAAAGATTGTGAAATCACCCCAAACTTTCGTTTCACAATCAGATGGCTTTATAGATACTCAGAAAAAAATCCTTCCACGACCCAAGGTGATGCATTTCCAGGCCTCCCCATTTGTTTCCTATTCCCCAATTCACCAGACTAGTGCTCACTGCCCCACTATCTAAAGTCACACTCACTGGCTGACACTTTTGTCTCTTTCCTTTCCAGTAAGATGTCCTGACCACCTCGTTGCCTTCTCTTCCAACAGAGTCCAGACCTCCTTTGGCTGGTTGTTGTTCTCCAGACAGCACACACAGATGCATTTATCAGTGTACACTAGCGCACACCCCACCTCCACACAGAAGTGTAAACTCCTGAGACAGGTGGTTTGTTTTGGCTGCAGCGGTCGTCACAGTACTTTCAACAGTGACTGGCGAGGTCAATGGCAAGAGAGTGCTGAGGTATCTGAGAAAAGACAAATTAATTCCCGTCTGAGTATTATTTTGGCTGCATCCAGGGGCACATTTAGTCCCTAAATCAGTTCTCAATATTCTGCCATATCCATTCCTACTTCTCCTTGAGTCACAAACCACTGGCATATTTAGAATTCTTCATTTGGTGCCTTTGTGGGTTATTCTTTACAGTAGATTTCTAATTGATGGGTTAAAAAACAATGTTCTATTTTACACAACTTGTTTTTTCTTTATGGCCTAGTTTATGGCCAATTTTTTAATGTGTGCAGTGTTCAGCCTGGGTGTCCAGGTTGTTGGGTACAGTGGATACCTCATCTAGCTCATGCGAGGTCCAGATTCATGTATTTCTGATCTGCAAGTTTGACTCCAAGTATCCCAGCTTCCCAGTGGTTCAGTCTAGAATACTCGACCATGTTTCTGTGCTAAAGAATCACCACCACGAGCAGTTAGCATTTAATCAGGAAAGCCTTACCACAGACAGCTGCCACAAACTCCCCTGGTCATTGTTACTGAAAACTATGGGTACACTTGCTAGAATAATTGAGATTTTAAAAGCCTCTTCCTCAAATATCTAATGGTTTTCAAGATACAATATTTGGGTATAAAATTGTAGCCCCACCCTCACATAAAGGAGGCCAGAGTATCTAGCAAGGACTTTGGGGTGGTGCCTGAGGTTTAACCCTCAAGCGGCCTTGTCCACGCCCTGGGCAGAGGGCTGCTCAGTGATTGGACAGATGTTGAATAACCAGCTTTCACCCTTGCCTGCTGGCCACACTGTGGGGAAGGTGAGGACCTAGCAAAACTTGGTATCTAGGGAGATCTGACAGTCCAGAGACCAGGCCAGGTACCAGTTGGGGCTTACAATTTAGGCCCTACACTGTGACCCAGCACGTTTCTCTTTATGGATTGCCCCAGTTTGGGGTTCCCAACTCCCAACAGTATTGGTGGATACCAGTTCCTGATGGTCTAGCCAGTCAGTAACTCTGCTGTCCCCTCCAGAGCCCGCACCTGTTCTGACTGGCATGTATGTGTGTGTGTATAATCGTGTATGTGATGCTGAGTACGTGGTACATTTTCCTACCCCGTGTTTTCAGATTTATTTCTATCTTAAAATGAGATCAGAGACTAATACAACAGCCACAAAACCTTATCAAATCATTTTATTTTCCTTCAGATTCTTGCTTTTCAAAACAACTAGAAGCCTTTGACAGTAGATTTTTTAAAATGCCAATCTTCCAAACAAAAAATAACGTACCGGAGCCCAGTAAAAGAGCTATCATTGCCTTTTGTTTTTCATTTTGACAAGTTTTCAGAGAATTTGTCATTGGGAACTGTCTTCATGCTCAGGCTGCATCACAAAATACCAGAGACTGGGTGACTTCTGAAGGGCAGACATTTACTACTTCTCACAGTTCTGGAAGCCAGAAGCACAAGACCAGAATGTGAGTAAGATTCTGGTGAGGCCACCTCCAGGGTCAGAGGGCAACATTCTGCATCCTCACATGGCAAGAAGCAAGGAGATTCTCTGAGCCTTGGAGGGGTACAGACCTGCCCCATCCCTGAGGGGTGACCCTCACAACCTAGTCACCTCTGGGGGCCCATTTCCCAATACCACTGCCTTCAAAATAGGCATGACGGACAAAAATAGACAACTCATAGCAGGAGTTTAAAAAGCATAAAGATATTAATTGTAGCTAATTGAAGGCTAAGACATGATATAGTTTGAGTAACAAGAAGACCCAATTATGTGAAAAAAATGTAAAAATATACTGAAAAGGAAATGAAAGGAGCTGAGGATGGGGAGGAAAAGGCTGCAGCATTGCTAAAATACATATAAGCTGGGGACTGCAAACTGAATGCAAATGCTCCCAAAGCCTGGAACTGAGGTTTTAAAAGGGAGAAACTGACATAGCATTTGCCAGAAGGAAATTTCAAAATATACTTCATATTCTAAGCATGATAAAAAACAAATGTTATTTTAAGAGATTTTTTTTTACCAGAAATATACTCTTGACAATAAATAATCATTTAATAAAATTATATAAATATGTAATCAGATATGCTATTCACAAGTAATTTAAATGTATTAACATGAATATCTTTATGGTGTATTTCATATTTCAAATGATACATATGAAAATGGCAGCTTGAGTACACAGGTTTGACCATCTTCTCTGGTCAACTTAGCACCCAGGTTCCATCTACAATGCCTTGATAGAGTTGTGTCTGCACCCCTTAGATGGGTCTCTGCTTCCCAGGACACAGGCTCCCAGAGGTGCTGAGGCCAGGGTCACCTCTCTGCCAGGGTCTGTGGGCTGTGGAGATGAGCTAGGAAGAAAAACCAAAACAGGCAGTCTGTTGTGCTGATAAGCGATCCCCTCTGCTGACTCCATAAAAAGGTTTTAAAAAAATGAAAGTGTCAGCTACAGTGAAAACTGTCTTTCAGTATCTCCAGCCCAAATGCTTAATGTCTTCCATTATTTTCTGATTTTACAACCAAATATCCTGAAGATACCGCTTTTCTTCTCTTAAAGTAGCCAATATTTTCATTGCTTCCAGTTTTTCAACTCCAGCCTCTTTGGTTATTATTTCCACAAGGGTGTCGTTCACATCCTTGGCCATATTCTTAGCATCTCTTTAAAAGAAAAAAAAAAAAAATTCATCAGTTTAACATCTTCCAAAGGCGTCCATGTCCTGAGAGCAGCTCTGACCTTTGGCATCTGTCAGGGGCTTCAGTTAGAGTTCTGCTCACCAGTGGGCTTGTCTTCCCTCTGTTCTCAAAGTACTCTGTGGAACCTGAATCCTGAAAATGACTATCTCTTTCTCCTTTTCCTCTCCCCCTCTCTGCCCCGCCCTGCCCCCACCACCCCCCCCACACACACAATTATTAACCACTGGCTGTGTATTCCTGGGGACTCATAGCTCTGAATGAACTGCAAACATCTGCTGTGTGGCCAACCCACCAGGGAGTGAGCTGTTTGAGGCAGGGAGTATTACCTCATTTATCTTCCTAGTTCTCAACATCAGATTAAGCCAAAACACTCAGCAGGCATGAGAATGTGGAGTAAGTGTCAGACAGGACTCTCACATGGAGGGAACTAAACGTGTCCAGGCTCCTTATGTACAATTTCTTGAAAAAGCTGTCTGCAATGGCCATCATGCCAACCCAGTGATATGCCCATGTCTTCTCATTCATCAGAGCACATCTTCCCCCCTGGAGGAATATCCCTGAGCTTGGGGACAAGTTCGGACCTTCCTCAGACTGTGCCTTCTCCATGCTCTCTGTCTGCCCCAGCTTCCCCAGGACTCAGAGCCATGTCACAGACTCTTTCTGAGCCAGGCCCTCTGACCACTGCTGAAAACACTATCAGCTCAGCTCTACAGATATGAAAGCAAGCCACTAGGACTCATGAAAAGCTACCTCCAGGTGAAGTTTAAGGTTCAAATACTTAAGGTCGTCTCCAAACTCTCCCCAACCATACACATGTGCAATGAACTTGCAACTGTCACCAGAGGTGCAGCTGACCCTTTAGCTTGTCCCTGACCATGGGCAGCACTGCCTGTCCTTAAAACAACCAAGGTCAAGTCCTTCACTAAATAGGCTAAATGAGAACACAAACCACCATAACGTACAGAAACCATTCCCTGTTGCCAGCAATGGTACTTCTCAACTGAGACTCAAAACCCAGGGGTCAGAAAAATCAACTTAGTAGTCAAAGTCAGCTTTTAAAAAACTAAACAGTAATTCAAAACAAGGTAGACATGACCAGAACGTGTTATAAAGAGAAAACAGAGAAAGTTTTGTTTCACAAAATTCGTTTCAGTTATATTTATAATCTGTATACCAGCATCCCTTCTTCTGTGTCAGTTTTTAAGAGATGAGCCTAACTTGGTGCTAGAACAAGGGTGTGTGAGATTAAAAAAAGAGCAATTTCTTACTTCAAAACTCTTAATTAGAAAAATGTTTCTGCATTGTTTAAACAAGTAGATTAATTTTTTTTTTAAATTTTTTGTGGCAATGTGAGGCCTGTGACAGATCTTGCCTCAGAGAGTAGGCAAAACATCAAGAAGAAGGGCTCCTGAACCATGTCAGTGTGTAAATTACAGACCACACTATGCAGGAACAGCGCCAAGGTATATGTGTCCCCAGAGCCAAGCCACTACCTCCTCAGCGAGAATGAGACCATCACCAAAGCCGTGTAAACACTGAAATCAACCCCAAGCCTTCACATTAAGGGATAAGCATCCCACTCAAAACAGGATGCAACTCTCAAGCCAGTAACATGCACGTGAAAAGGCACAAGTGCTCTCCCAAACACAGTGCTCATTTTTACCAGTTTCCCTGACAAAGGCCTTTCTTGGCTACTTGATGTCTGTTGAAACAGTTTACTCTGTGCTTCCATCATGCATTTAAGGATCAAATCTGCCGGACCTCCCATGGAGACTGCGCATCCACAGGCCCCACCCCTCCAGTGCCTAGCAGCCCATACCCCTCACTCACCCACACACATAAAGGTGGCCTTGCTCCTGCAGGAGGGCCTGGGCCATCTGTCTGCCATGGAGCAAGAGGTTGTCCTGCACATACTTCACAGGAGCACCTTCCCCCTGTCCAGGGGCCTCTCTTGAGAAGGAGACCTTCAGGTGTGTCAGGATTCCTAATTTCTGGAAATGTCTGAGCTCGTCTCTGAAACACAATACACACTAGTCACTGGGAAGTCTGTCACTGAGAGTTCAAGTCTGAAACTGGACTTGTGTCCCATGACTGGGCCATGCAGCACATGCACCACACAGTACCTGAATAAATAATCCCGATCCTTATGTCTGCAGCCGAAAAACAACCATGTCACTCCAAAGTGTCCCTCTGGGTATTGTTCTTGGAGCTTCTCTCTAAGTAAAAAAGAAAACTGAGATGCTCAGTATAAAACCAAGTAAACGCTGACTCCTTCCTCAGGAAACACAGCCAGCACAGCTAGCTTGAGCTCTGAAGCTCCATTCATCGCCACCCCCACTAGCGCCCCGGCCCTCGCCACCCCCACTAGCGCCCCGGCCCTCCCCACCCCCTGCAGTCTCTTGAAGTTTATCCATGAATTTTATTTCTTGCTTTCCAGCAGTCTCTGCCAGAAGCACCTACCAGCTGTGGGCTACCAGGGAACCTACAGAACCTCATCTCTGAAATGAGGGCCACTGAAGATCACACTGGGAAGCCTGGAAATTTATGAATGTCATGAATTTTGAGTAACTACAAGGAGCTATAACAGGTGGTGAGACCTACGGTAAAGTGTCGATGGACACACCAACACCCACGCTGGGCACACATGTTACTCCTGTGCTTTTTTGAGGAGGAAACAAACAAAAAAAAATTGTCAAATGATGTTACTCTACACCCTGGGACAGCTAAGAACAGCTCCCTACATCGCCAGCATGGGAAGAAGCATTACTTGTTTTACATTCCACAGTCCTGTCATCACAGGCAGTCACATCTGTTCCATGGACAACTGCTCATACTGGGTTTAGCCTGGACACACTAGAAACCAGGAGGTTGTTCCCACCATGTCCAGTCAGGGAACAGACACAGGTCTCAGTCTGAAGGTATACATATCCTTTACACCCAAGGCCATCAACCACAGTGCAGTTAAAAATGAAGGCATGGGACACAGGCATACAAAACAAAGAGAGTATCAGCAGAAGCCACAAACCTGGGGAGACACCACCTTCACTTTCTCTGTAGTGACAAGTTATGCTCTCCCCTAACTGATAATATTTGTTGAAAATAAAACTCTTTTAGCACCAAAGTCCAATGTACTAAAAACCAATGAAGAAACAAAAAAATGTTATATTCCCAGGGGATCACAGTATGATCAGAGGATCACATTTCCTCACCTGTGCTGAAGGAAACCAATGAAGGGTGCGATGCCAGTGCCTGGACCCACCATCACGATGGGGACTAAGGGGTCATCTGGTAAGTGAAAAGAATTTGCCGTCCGAGGAGAGATGGCTATCTAGAATAGAAAGCAAAGGCAACAAGTTTGAAAAGAAATCCCTCAATAAAGACATATAACCCTGCCTTCATGGAATTGAGATTCTCCCAGGAAAAAAAACAATAAAGAGCCACAAATCCGAAGAGTGAAAGGCAATAAGTTCCACAAAACGAGTTAAAGAGGACACATGGATACGGTGGGGAAGGCTGATTTCCGCAGCCACATGAGGGGAATCCTGGAGGACAGGTGAGAAGGCACACCCTGCTCACGGCAGCATGAAGAGAGCAGGGCCTGCCCTGCTGCAGGGCCCATAGCAGTACTTCTCTGTGGTGCCCCCAAAGGCCGGGTTAGCAGCAGCCTTGCTTCACAGATCTCCTGCACTTGGAGTTCCAGACCAAGGAGCCCCCCTGACCTGGAACAATCCTCCCCACCCCGCGTCAGAGGAAAGGGTGAAGGAAGCACAGTGGCCACTGGGTCCACCCAGCAACCCCTAGATGTGGTTAAGTGTTGTCTACTCACAAGGGAACACACCTACCAGCAATGGGGACTCTGGTGACCACTGTGTGTCTGGACAGCTGGGGCATGTGATGGAGCAAGCCAATGTAAACATTTCTATTCTTATTCCTAATAAAATGTGGCTCTACTTAGACGCAGAAATCTAGAGTTTTCACCTGTATCCCTTCTTTTTATACTTCCAGTGCCTGAATATCAGGAAGTCAATAAAAAATGGGGAAGTAGGAAGAAAAGGACAGGAGGAAGAAAGAAAACGGGTGAGGCACCCAGATGAGCACCTGCCACGCAGGCACACCCATACCTCAGGAGCCGGGTCTCGTCCATGCAGAACTGCCTGGGCCAGCAGGGCCAGCCAGCCTGTGCACACACCTCTCCGCAGAGCAGGCACTGGGGTTTCCGATAAGAACTCCACCACGTTGAACACAAAGCGGAGCTTCCCCGGGTGCAGCAGGCTTGAGCTGCAGACACACAAGCCAGTGAAGACCAGTATACATATACTCAGTGAAATCCCTTCACTGTCATAAGGAAGGAGCCCTCCACGGCTCACCCATTTCTGATCCTAAAGAAGCTGTTCTTTGCCCCACTGCTCACTTTGTGGCTCTTTCAGTGTTATTTCCAAGGGGCCATTCTGGCATACATTCTTCTTCCCTCCCAGCCTCTGCACCCAGTCAGTTAGCAGGGAGACTGCTGATGCGTTGCCCTGAGGGGGACAGGGAGCTAACAGCCAGGGCTACCTGGAGGGAGCACAGGCACCAGAAAGGCTTCTTCCTCCTCACCTACTGTGGAGCCACCCTCAGCTGCACTTCCACCTAATGATCTGTGCCAACTAAAGATTTGGAAGTCTCAAAACACTAAGGCAGGAAAATTCTACACACTTTGTTCACAACAGTACCTTGCACAGGAATACGGTCTGGGTTGTAGCTTTGGAAGATGTTCTAGAAAATGAAAATGAGCAGTTATCAATTCACTCTCACTGGAAATAAATTATATGTAAGGGGTAAAAAGTTAAGGTCTGGATTTGATTCTTGCTTTCTCTTATTTAAATTAAGCTATTCAAAAGCCTATGTTTTGACTTTAAATTGTATTCCAGACTATTTTATGGTTACGTAAAAATATTACTGAAGTACTTCCTTTCATTCCCAAAGTTAAAACTAGACATACTGCCATTTCCTTAATCTGGAATCGTATCTTCACCAAAGGCTGCTTTCTTTAACCAAAGGACAGCAAGATCCCTGAACAAGCCTCCAGGTCACAGAACCCCTCACACTTTCTGTGTGTGCAGTTTTCTGGGGAGAACTGTCCACAGTTCTAAGATGAGAAGTAAGATCATGACCCCAAACACTTGAAGACCACAGGCTGAGGATGGGAGGCACTTAGGCTTGACTATTTTCCCTTTTTGACTTATCTGAGACTACAGAAAGGCAGTGCACAATAGACACTCTGAAGCCAAGCTGTGTGGAGATCCAGTGCTTTCAAAACCATAGAGCACCCTGAAAAGCAGGGGGGGTCAGTAATATTCAAGCACGTGACTGCCCACCAACAAGCTCCAGAACTTTCTATGTTCAGTGTATTATATTTTTAATAATTAGCAAAAAACATGGGAGGAGCTTCCTAAAATGGCTGTTTTAATAATTAGAATAAAGTTTAAAAAGAGTTCAAAGCTCAATTTAATACTAAACAGTAGTCTAGCTTTACATAGTTTCATACGTGTTCAACATTTATGCTTTTTTATATACACTGAATATTTAAGCTTTGTAATGGAACTGAAAAATCATCTATACTTCCATATGTCTCAATACCTTTACCGACTTTTTATGTAATTCTGCAGTAAATAATACGTAATATCTAAAAAAACCCCAAAAGTAGGAAAACATAAGAAGTGAACTGTGTTCTCCAGGTAGGATGGGAGAGAGATGGCTGATTCTGACCACCACCATCCCCCCCACTACCTCAAGGCTCCCAGGTGACTGCTACACCCCCTCCCCCTACACTCACCAAGCAGGAGGCTGAGTGGAGGCTGACAGGAAGGGAAGGCAAGGAGGAGGTCTAGGAGGCTGGTTCGGGCCTCCCGAAGGAAGCGGTTGTAATCAGCAGCACCCTGGCGGCTACACAGTTCCTGCAGCCGGCGCTTCTCAGCTCCGTCACTGGTGTGGTCCACTAGTGCTCGCAGGAAGGCCTGTGGAGAGGGCACGAGGTAGGTCAGACCTCCAGCCCTCCTGGTCAGTGATCTACTTGGGGACATGCTCAGAGACACAGGACAAAGGAGTGCGCCACAAGTATGGTCCAGAAGAGAGAACCTGCCTTTTGTCAGCTGGTTAGGAAAATCCCAGGTCTAAATTTTCTTTCTGGATAACTTCCATTCTAAGCTGACCTCATTAGTCACTAGTCTCATCATTAGTCACGAGTCTCATCTCAAGTTACCTGCCAGGTACCTCAAGTAAGAATAATCCAGAGTCCCAGACTTAACATTCTACCCCAGGGATAAACTTGGCCCTACCGATGATGACAATAGAGACATTCCAACTCATCTGCCCACTATTAAGTGCTTTCCACTTGCAAGTGCTAGGCAGAAGAGGCAGTGGGAATGAGAGGACACCCAGCCTGCCTCTAGGGGTCACAGGCTAGTGAGAGAAGCCCAGGAGTAACCTGTGGATAACAAATGGCCCCAACAGGAGCAAACCCAGCAGAGTACATTTATGGAACAGGATGGAAAACGTACCACCATGGGTGGCCGGAAAGCTGCATCACTGAGCTTACCAATGAAGTATAGCCCCTCCATCCTACCCATGATGCCCATCAAGGCCTAGATTAGAAAAAAATCAGCTACAAGTAGCTTTTAAATGTGTTCTTGGCATAATACTGACATCTAGTGGATGAGTCTATCACCAAATTCACCTGTCAATATAATCTACCCATTCTGCCATTCTTCCAGAAGAAATCTGATTTGATAATAAATATATTGCTTACATGAAAAAGATCTGAGTAACACAAAGTTGGGAGGTGGGGGAGGTGGGCATGCTTTCACTGCTGTCAAGTAGGAGAAGGATATCATGTGCAGTGGGGTTACTGGGGGGTGGTAGCCTGGGTAGCACTCTCACCATGAATTTAAAATGCTACATTTTGTTAATGATGAAAACTAAGACTGAGAAAAATTTCTATTTTAAATATCTTATTTCAATATATTAACATAAATACCAATAAAAGTACAACATAAAGTCATTGTAATAACAAACACATCACACATTCTGAGAACCTTGGAAACAGGCTGTGAAGGTACGATACCCCAGGTTTTACTTTGCTGAATAAATCCCATGTGCAGCTAAGCAATTTTAAAATGACCCAAAGAAGCAAGAATACCTTCTTAGGAGTGGCTCGTATTTCCAAGCACCAGGTAAGGAGAAACTGGAGAGAGCAGTTCTCGGGAATGTGCTGGGGCAAGGCTGCTCCTTTTCAGGTGACAGGACAGAATCGCAACACAGAAAGGAAGCAGGTGGGTTACATTTCTAAGGACACAAGCAACTCCAGTACTTGACCTTGCAGTACAACCCAAGCATGGTCAGAGCTGATGACCTCAAAATATTTCCCCCAGCAGCACTGTATATCAGCTAGACCAACTAAATACAGGTATGCTGAATGAAAGGAAAAGCCCTAAAGCCAAGGAACAAAAAGATAAGTAATGACAGTGGCTCATAAAAACTACATATCCTCAACAAGAAGTGTATGACTGAGCTCTAGTCAAGATCGTAAGCAAATAACAAAAAAGTTCCTTTAATCATGGAAAAAGGAATTATTTTCACAACAAACAATAATCATGCTAAGAGAAATATATGTAATTGGGAAACAACTTATCAAGCCTATAAAATTAAGAGTTCTCATTATACGGTTTCTGATGTGCTAACATAGAAAACCAAAACAACACCAATGTAAAAGTAAGGTGACAGATGGGCCCCAGGTGCCAACCCCCATTTCTCTAACATGTCCTTTTGCTGCCTGTGAGAGTCCAAACAGTACCATCTCCTCCAGACTATGTGTGAAAGGAGAGGATTTGGCAGCACTCGCCTGCTACCCTAGAGTTCCCAGAGCCCCGTGCCAACAGGGTGATGGCTGGAGCCTGGCGAGAGGTTGACCCCAGTACTTGTGACTCCCAACCCCAGGAAGGACACCCTGGGGAGCACCAGGCCAGAGCTGCACCTTTCTTTCTGGTGTCGGCCCTGACTTCCAAGCGCACGCAGTGTCCTCCTTTGTCCGCCAGCTGCAGCCGCTGGAGCAGGCCCTGTACCTCTGAGTCATTATTGGCACAGATGACGTTGAAGGCATCACCAGGCTGATAGGAAAAGTCTGTTTTCTGGAAAAGAAACGACAATGAAGGAAAACACCATATGACTGAAAAATTTTCAGTTGTATCAACATCGTAGTTTTTATATGATCATTTAAATACTTGTATTACAAAATACTGCTAATTGCAAAAAAATGTAAATATGTCCAACTAAACATAGTTCTCTAATGTCTCACCCTATATACTTGGATATATTCATAAGCTACAATTAAAACCTTTCATATTTTCCAGAAAGAAACCTACAATAAGTAATGCTTTAGTAAAATGTGTGAATGTTGTACTTATGAAAACACATGCCCCCTCTCCCCGAAAACACACACACACACACACACAAGAGCAAAGAAAATGTGAGACCAAGCTGTCTGCACTAGTTTCTTGTTCCATGTCTTTATTCTTTCTTTCAGGAAGGAAAAAAGTGATAGGATATTGAGCATAACTCATTCAAACATGCCACCAGCCTTGTCACTGGTGGTGAACACAGTCAGGCTGGGGAGGGTCATGCCCCAGGTCCACCGTGTTGACCACACACAGCTGTGATTGAGGGGGGTCTGGGTCACAGGCCACACTCCTCTGCAGACTGGGCCCCAACAACTATCAACCTCCATAACGTTAGGACAAAAATGGAAAAGAATAAAAACATGCTCAGTACACAAACAACTCAGCAGTGTTATTAAATGTTGAGGAGAAACAGAACCACTCAGCAGCAGAGCAGCAAACCACTGGCCCACCTTTCTTTGACTAGTACAATTCATCCACAAGGCAGCCCTACGGCCCACTGCTCAGTGGCCCCCTACTGCTCTGGCTGCTCTCGCTGGAAGATGGGGCCTGTAGAGACACAGGCAACTTTAGGGTCATTGATCAGTCTGATCCCTCCCTGTTCATGGCTTGGGCCAGGAGTGGAGGTAGGCAAGAGAGGAGGAGCTTGAGAGCAAAGTTCACAGAGCTAACAAACAACCCCCTGAAACTGTAGGTAAACCATTCAAATGTGATCATTTGTGGGGGTGGAGAGGTCTCTAGAGAAAAAGGAGTACGGAGGCTGCTTGCGAAGTGGACACACCACTCTGTGCTCTATGCCGCTTCTGACTGATGGGTAGGGCACAGGGTGTGACACACCTTCCTTAGGCCCTGTAAAAGGGGATGTGCTCCTGGCCCCCCTATCCCCTCAGCCATCTGACTAAGGCAGCCACATGATTTGCTCACTTGCAGGTACCTCCAACCTCTCCTCCTTCCAACCCTCTGAAAACAGGGTGAGGCTGGGAGAAAAAGTGCAGAAGATAAAGGTCAGCTCCCTGTCAGATAGGGAATGTGCAAAAGAACTGCCCTAACAAGCTCTATGCATCTCCACTGCACGCTACACTGAGAAGTCTACTCGTTACTTACTGAAATGTCCAATTCTAGGAGAAGAGTGGTTTTCACGGCATCATTTGTAGTCAGCTGAACTGCTTTCAAAATTGGAACTTCAAATACTGGATCTACTGAAGTCATAGATGCTTGACTCTTCTCCTAACGAGATGTGATAAAATATTACTAAATGCAGTTTTCAAATACATTGCTTCACTTACTGAATTAGGGAAGACCTTATAAAAACTCCCTGGCTATTTATTCTTTTCTAAGGTAAAGGGCTAAGAGATGAGTCTCTCAGGAGTATACTGACCTTTCTGCCCATCAGACAGTAGAATTTCTGAACATATGGAAAGGATGACATCAGCATTTTTACGGTAAGGTCTAACAGGCTCCTGGTAACTAAGGAAACTGTGCATGAACAGTTTGGGGAGATGCTGTGACAGAAGTGACAGATGTTGCAGCAAGGGCAGGGTCTGTACAGACACGGTGTGCTGCTTGACTTCACTTTCATAACAGGGGCACCAGCAGGCACTGCCTGGGAGCCACCAGTCCCAGGAGGCTCCGGGACACTTGAAATCTGGCGGGAGTGACTGAGGAACTAACTCAACTCTTAAATGCTGGACCTTCCTTAATTCCGGTGGCCATGCCCAAGAGCGCCAGTGCTAGACAGCTCCACTTTCAAGACACCTCGAAGCAGCCAAGGCTTCATACACTAAAACAGGCTAAGAAATGGCTGCCATAACCGAGTGTGAAAACAGTTCTAATATACTAGAACAAGGCTGTATTTAGTGTTTCTCAATTATCTTAACGGGAAAGAAGAGCACATGAAGTTGCCCACGGATGTGGTCCGGGCACACTTCACCAGCTGCTGGAGGATGAGGACCATCCACCAGCAAGAGGGCCACCTCAGGGTGCCACAGGGCTGGTAGTGGTAGGGAGAAATTAATTGCTATTAAACTTGATGCTCAAAACCTTACCACTTTAGTTATTTGTTTATTGATAGGAAAGAATAATACAGCAAGTCTCAATATAGACAAATGTAATGTATCTCATCAAGAGAATGAATGAGCCCCAAAGTGGAGCATCCAGGATACCAGAAAAACACACTGCAAGAAGTCGTTGCTGTACACAAGCCAAGTCCTAAGTCTAGTTACTGAAGTGATTTCCTGGTTGCCCACACCTGCCCTTGACTGAATCACATTCAGAATGAGACATCGGGAAGTTAATGGGTGGGACTCACCTGGTCAAAACACTCCTGCAGGTGGACCTGTAGGTACTCTGGAGGTACCGTGGGGATACTCAGGGAGGTGTCTGAGAGTGGGGGCACCGAGCAGGTTAGGGAGGCCTCAGGTGCTGCGATCACAGTGCTTCTCGGATCTCTGTCAGATGCATTTTGTTCCACAGACTCAGATTTCTTTCCTCCCGACTCATCCAAGCTGAGAAGCTGCACTTGAGCCTCAATGGGTGGCCCACCAAAGTCCACCTTTTTGGAGGTAGATGTGGCGGTGAGTACCTTGCTCATTTTGCTTCCTCTGTTGGATGTAAAATGCTCTGTGAGGGCAGCCCAGAGCCCGTTAATCCAGGGCTCCACCACGAGTTCTAAACTGGATGGTTAGAAGAAAAAAAGAGGAAAAAGAAACAGATGTCTGAGTTCCCACTGGAATGTACAAAGAGGGATAAGGTCAGTCCATCTGACAGAGAGTTAAGCAACTCTCTTTAGTCTGAAAGACGAAAATGATGACTACTCAGAATACAAAAAACACTTAATGGATAATCATGTTAAAAAGAGGTCATTATGTGCTCTTTAACACTACAGCTTTTAAAATACAAGCACTTGTAAAAAGTCAGGGAACAGAAATGAAGGTATTTTAGTACTACGTAACAGGAGCATGCTTCCTTTTAACTTCCTAAGACAGACTTGGTAAACCCTAAGAAGTTGTAATTTTAAATTGACACACCAAGTTCTGAGGAAGCTAACAGAACTGACCCAAAATGACTCTTAACATCACAAACCAAAAAAAGCCATTGCAGAGAGTAAAATATGGCTGGATAGTCCTAGTGGAATATAAGAGGAGCCAGAATTAAACAGTTCATGTAAGACACAAATCTGAGGCCAAAATGCAGTCGCAGCAGGAAAAAACAATGGACCAACTAGAAGGGGTGAGACAAAAAGACTTTCTCTCCATCAAAAGCATCACACGCTTTGGGGTGTGGACCTGCCACAGCTTGTAGCACTGTAGCCAGGAGGTGGGTGAAACGGGACATAACTGTTGCCAACACCTTTGGTAAAGGGGGGGTGGGGGGAACAAGAAAAATGCGAACAATCTTGATTCGGGTGGTACTGTGGCAAGCGGCCATGATGAAGGATGTCAAGAAGGGTGGCGCCAAGGATGGCAGGGTGCTGGAGGGTTCATGTGTGCTCTCTCAGGAAGCAATAGGCGCCTGCACCATCACCCTTGGGAAGGACCATCAATGCTCCCCAAGAATATACTGCTTCTTACAAATACCCACACACTTCAGACAAGGTGGCAACACATAGGCACTGTTCTAATTTCTCCCGCTAGCAAGCAGATACTGAGTGGGATGAAGCACTTAAAAAGTCAACAAAACAAGGAAATCAAGTTCTGGCACATCTTCTTGGCTCCCAGAGCTTAAAAAAAAAAAAAAAAGCTAACTCAAATAAAACGCAACTTTCAAAATGAAAGTTTTGTTGTGAAACCAAAAATGAGCTAACATTGATCATGCACGCCTGAGGTTTATTAGAAAAGACAAGGGTGAATGAGCTGCTCTTACCCCAAACAGTCATCCGCATGTCCGGTGTCATAGAAATGCTGGGCGCCGAGCTCCTGGAGTCGTCGATCAATTACCTTGCCCCCGTTACAGAAGAATGTATATTCTGAGTCACCCAGACCTGAGAACCAACAAAGATGATCAGTGAGCACAAGGTTAAAATCTAAGAAGATCTACAGAATACTTCACACAACACTGTCTGTCCTCCCATCCATGGGGCAAGAAACAATGCACAGCCTTTACATTTTCTTCCTTTTTTCCTTGAGTAACGATACTAAGCATGCAAATAATTTTCTTCCCATTTTACAAAGTACCAGACTTATTGAAATGTAATGAATACTTTTCAAGCACTGCTAACAGAAAGAGATTTCATGTTTTTGCATATGTGTTTCTGTAAAAATGTGGAAATCTTAATACTGGAATTCAGTAAGGCTTAAAGAAACACTGCATGTGCACACTCCTGATCAGGGGCAGGGGGTGACAATGGAGAACCTGTGGACAAATGCCACCCCATCTCTCCTAGTAACTGATGTTGTGTGGAATGCCACTGAGTCGACAGGCTGCTTTCCAGTAATACCCAAGCTGAGCAGACCCGGGACCACACAGCCTATAGACTTCTCTCCCCACCCCTGAAATTGACCTGAAAACAAAGGCACAAAGGGTGACCTGAAATATAAGAAGCTTTTGCTGTTTCTGAACATCCTCTGTGTTAGACAAATTAGGAATTCCTGTTTTCTGGTAAAAGCAAAAAAAAAAAAAACCAAAAAAAAAAACCCTAACATTTGGCTGAAAATTGAAAATCAAAAGCTTAAATTTCTGTTGCTAAATCATGTCCCTACAGTTTCCCAACAAAATAGAGTCTGATGAGCAGGCATGTACATGGACCTGGGATGAACCAGGACAGTGGGGAGCTCAGACATTGCTTTTTAATAATTTCTTCCAAGGAATTTTTCAGTAAATATCCATTTAAAAAAAAAACAAAACTGAAAAAGTGTAAATGTTCTAAAAGACTCTTGACCACATAAATGGCAGATCTTGGTCAGGGCCACAGAGTCATATTTCTAACCAGTTTAAGTCACAGTCCTTCCTCGCTAAGCATCCCCTGCCTGGCCTAGCAGGATGATCAAAGAACAAAACCATTAGGAAGTTGGTCCTTAAATTCCCTTTCTGGTGCCCTTTTGTTTGAGCTGCTCATTTTGATTCCATATCTGCACGTTTTCTTGACTAATCTTCCCAAAGCCTTAGATCAGCATTTTCTGGGATACAGGGCAATCCCCTGGGAGTTTTTGCAAATACTAACATTGGGACCCTTCCTAGGAACAATTGAGACTCACTGGAGGTGGCCCCAAATGATGGAATTAAGGCATTATCTACCAGCTGACAGGCTAGGGTTGAAAGCTACCATCTTTGGGGATGGACCTCAGACAGGAAGGCATCAGGTTTATGTATGAGCTGTCAATGATCTGTTTGAAATCACTCCAGGATTATTCTTCAGAGATGGGGTATTAAGTATGTTGGGGGTGAGACCAGCCACTGTATCTGAAAGTTTCAGAACTGAGTGTGACAAGCACCTTGGAGTCAAGTACATCTCTGCATCTATGGAGGAGTGAAACCTGAGGTTTCACAGAACAAAGCATATTCTCTACACTATTTACATAAAAAGCCAAGAGAATAAACCCTATTCAGCTACATGCCATGGTTTAGAAAGATCCCAGACTAAAGCCAATTAACAGGAAGGCAGGTTCCACACCTAGCAATCCGTACCACAGGTGAGCAAAGAAATCGGCTGGCAAGGTCTTGTCCTGTATGTCTTTAACGAACTTTCGAGCGGTATCAGGAGGGTCTCCGGTGCCCGTGGTAGAGACAACGAGCACAAGAGGTGCAGTCTCGGTTTTAAGGTCGTACTGCAAGACAAGGAGGTCAGGTCAGGCATCACCTACTCTATACAGCTTGCCCCTCACACATAAGCTAAGCCAGCAGTCCTGGTTCCTGCCTGAACTAGTCCCAGCCAGCCACACACTGCACAAGCTCAGAGGCAGAGAGCAGCTTCAAGTCAGGAGTAGTAGGAAGTCAGGGACCTGGCTAACAGGAGTCTCCCAGGCCATGTTGCATTAAGCAACAAGCTGGTTGTTCTGTGAACCGAGCTTATAATTCACCATTGCTGCTGGCCACTGGCCACTGGCCTGGAGATGAGGGTAAAGCCAGGCAGCTATGAAAGAGAATGCAGTGAATGGGAGGACAGAAGTAGCGGTACAAAACTAAATCTTAGGGCTGAGTGGCTGGCACATCATCAGACATGAAAGCCTCTGCTAGTTGCTGAGGTCTGAGTTGTAGAAAACAGTATCATTTTATGGTCTCAGTCAGACCAACTGAAAGAAAAACACAGATCAGTTAAGATCTTTTGGCCCAAGACAGGAACTTCTTCAGAGACTGAACGTAAAAAAGAGTAAGCAGTCCCTACCTAAAGAAGCTGGGTCTTCTCCCAACTCCTACACTTCTACCTTTACATGAAGAATTCGCACATCAATAGAAAGGTGTTTGCTTTGTTAAATTCAAATGGGCCTTTGGATACACAAATGACAAGACAGATGAGCACACGTGACATGCATGTTACATAGGTGTACACAAACGCACACACACTTCATTTGTCCTCAAAGACACCCCCAGGTAAACAAAGAACTGGAACTATTTTGTTTTGGGATTCAAAACTATTTACTCTAACTCAAATGTACACTTATGCTTAAAAAAAAAAAAGGAAAGAAAAACTAGGAACCTTAGAGTTGGTAAAATAAATGTATGTGTATAAAATAGACTATAGTATCTAGCTTGCTACTTTGCTAACACCAACTGTAATACTTCAAAGCAAAAAAAAAAAAAAAAAAAAGCAAAAACAACAGGAGTAAAAGCACACACCTTGGCCGATTCACTAATACAATGCAGATCTGCAGAAAAACCCTGTGCAGTAGCTTTTTCACAGATTTCTTCAGCAATGGCCTGTGCCTGCCCTCGCTGAGTGGCATACAGCAACAAAAACCTCCTCATTACACCAAGGTATGTGCTACAGCTGAAACATCTGTACCTACAAAGAAGAGGGAAAGATTTTCTCATTAAATGGTAACACCCTACAGACAGTAACTCACCTTCACAATCGCAAACTTTATTTGTATGACAAAGAGGGTCCTCCCCTCACAGACGTCTAACTTTAGGAAAACCACTCAACCGATGGTACCGCAGCGAGTAGATCCTCAAAACAGAGGCCTGATAAACTCCTGCAAGCTGAGGCTGGGGATAGCTTGAGTCCGTGGTACCCCGGGCAATGCAAGCCTGCGGTTCCACGGGCAAAAATAGCGAGACCTAGTCTCAAAACAAACAAACAAACAAACAAACAAACAAACAAAAACACTCCGCCTTGCGGAGTTTCATAGATGTAAAGGGCTCGATGATGCCCACTAAACCTTGTGTTTTGCCTGTTCGCTTATTAAAAGGAAAAAAAAAAAAAGTAAAATTTCCACAGAAACTGTAGACTTCTTGGCTCCTACCTGATCTGAACGCTCAAAAAGCTAATCACGGTGAGAGAGTTAATTAAAAGTACACGTGCTATTTCTATTTAACTCGATTTTAAGAGGATCCGAGAACTGGCCTCTCTTCCCACTCCCGCCCCTGAATTTGGTTTCTCAGCGGCCGGTCCCCGGCACCCCGGTTCCGCTGCGGACATCCCGAATTCTCGCGTTCCGACGGCCAGGGTTCTATCTAGAAGAGAGCTCGCGCACGGCCACCCGCCACGCTGGCCCCCGGCCGCCTCCGCCTCGAACGCCTGGGGGCGAGAGATCAAGCCCCTGGGATCCTCACCGGCCTCGCGGGGACAGCGAGGTCCGCCAGCCCGGAGCCCGCGCAGGCCAAAATGCGCATGCTCGGAGCGAGACCAATGGGAAACTCGGAAAGAACAGAGCCAATCACCGCGCGCCATTCGTGGGCGCGGTCCGTCTTTCCGCGCATGCGCTCGGATGCCAAGGCCCGGGCTCGGCGTGCTCGGACGGAAGCCCAGGAGGCCTGGGGGTGGCTCTGGCCGCTCGGACTTCCGGCGGCCGAGATCGGTAGGTGTCCGTCTGGGGGGGTTCGGCGAGTTTGGTTCCCGGTGGCCGCCTGCGCCTATCGGGTCAACGCGATTCCCGGGGCTGGAGCCGCGCTTCCGGGGCTGCGCTTCTCCGGTCGCCGCGCTTCCCAGGGCATCGGGTTAGGGCTTGGGCCAGCGGCCGGGTGTCCTCTCGTTTGACTTTTTCGATTTTTTTCTGCCACTTGCCAAATTTATCCTCTCTGTTCCCAGGGAAACCAACACTCCGGGCTACCAGTTCCTTTTAACCGGTACTGTGCGTTCACCTATCCGAATTTTGGATAGGTCAGTTGTTGTTGTCCAATTGTCGTTTTTGAGGGGTTCCTTCCATCAGCCAACATCTGTTAAGCGTGTTTAGAATCGAGGCCGCTGCCACTAACTAGCTTGTGAATGTCCTTATTCTTCAGTTTGCTTATCTGTAAAGTGGCAATAAAGGATAAGTGCAGTCAGTACCTGTAGCGCTTATTAGTAGTGACCTGGCGGCTACCTGTGGTCTAGAAGCGGCCTCTCTGCTCCTGTGGTTCTTATTCTCCAGGACTCACCCTTGTTTAAATATAGGTTGATGCTGAGGTTCTCAATCTATCTGACCATGTTTTCTCTTTTATTTAGTTGCAATTCAAGAGGATCTGAGAATCTGATGGCATGGCTTTGATTACCTTACGGAGGAACCTTTGTCACGTAACTGAATTTTGGAGGCCTGGGGCATCTTTGACTGTTCTGAAAAATCTACCAGTCACTCACAGTCACAAGGTGGTCAAGGAGCCGTTGTGCCCAGGGTTCAGTTCACTACAACCTGGGCCTTTTAGGGTACGGTTCCACCATGCCAGTTGTAAGAAATTCCATTCAGAAAATGGAAATGACCTACATCCCTTTGATGAGCCAGGGTTCTCCTCAGTGCCTGATTGGGACAGGTTTGAACACAATCTGAAAGAAACAGATGAACAGATATTCTACAAGAGACTAAACAAATTCTCTTCATCACAAGAATTGTTAAGTTTTATAAGCACTCTGCAAGCATTGCCCGATACTCTAGCTGTGGGAGCCTTCCAGCGCATCTGTGAAATGGAAAACCAGGGCGGTGGCCCGGGACCTCCAAATGAAATCTTGGAGAACAGCATCTTTCAAGCTTTGTGTGTTCAGGTGGTACGAGAACCCTCCAACTTGTCAAACACTAGCTTGGTGACTGCCTTGCAAGCCTTCACCATTTTGAATGTGGATCCCCAGAGTAGCTTGTTACTGAACCTGGTGGCAGAATGCCAGCATCACCTCCAAAGGGGTTTCCTAGATGTTCACAATCTCTGTAGCCTTGCAGAAAGTCTGGTTAAACTGCAAGGTCCAGATGGTTCCATGTTCAAACTGATTATAGATGAACTGCAAAGTGAAAACTTGGACAACTTTAATCCTGAGGATATCATGGCCCTTTATAGAACACTGGAGCTGTGTGCCGAACAAATGGACCAACACCAGGAATTTCTAAATAAGATCAACAGCTTCTCTCTCTCCATAGTTTCCAAGCTAAGTCCTAAATCCATAAGCCAAGTGCTTACCACACTTGTGGTTCTTGATCAAACTCAGGCTCTTCCTCTGGTTATAAAGTTGGGGAAATATGTGGTGAGGCACGTTCCTCATTTCACTAATGAAGAGCTGGAGAAAGTCTTGGGTGCTTTTATCTACTTTGGGCATAGCGACAGGTTTTTTACCAAAGCCCTAGAGCAGCACATTACATCCCTCTGTCTTGCACTGGACCCACAGTTGGTAAGCAGGGTCATGGAGTACTGTGGCCAGAAGCTAATTCTTTCTAAGCCCATCATGAATGCTGTAGCAGAAACTTTCGTTCACCAACCAGAAAAATTTTCACCTCTCCAGATTTCAGAGTTAATTGAACCATTTGGAAAACTCAATTATTTGCCACCAAATGCCTCTGCTTTATTTAAGAAGCTAGAAGATACGCTCTTTATTCAGTGTAATTTTTTTCCACCCAAAGCACTATTGAAACTTCTCCATTCATGTTCACTTATTGAACATCATCCAGTCAATTTTATGGCAAAACTATTCAGTCCTTGTTTTCTTCAACGGCTGCAAGGTGAGTTTTCATGGCTGAATGTAGGAAAACCAACCTTTGAACCTGTAATGTTTTCAAGTCCCCTATGTACCTTTTGCATTGAGCAGTGCCTTTTCCCTCCACGGTGATTTAGAGAGACATCTGAGGGTGCAGATGCTGACATGAGCACAGGGTTCAAGAATGCCAGAGCATTGCAGCAGAGGGAGACAACAGTTTTGGGTAACACTCAGCTGCCCTCACTGAGGAAAGTCTTCTTGTAGGAATGTCTGGTGGCACCAGTGGTAATAGTCTCAGCAACATGGTTAGAAACTGATGAGAGAACAGCTGTGTATTTTGTGAGAGGGCTGGGGAGGGGGAAATAGTATTATTGTTCATCTTAATTCAAAGTCAACTAATTATGTCAAAAACCTGGGTTTCCATGGTCAGAGAAAATTGACCTAAATCAGCGTCTATATTTTATGCTCTTAATTATATTCTCTGGTTAGGAGCTTAAGTTCTTGAAAGTCAAATAAGTTTTCATTGATCCAAGGAAGCCTTCATGCTAGCATGTTCCTTTGTAGTATCATTTTCATCTACCTCATGGCAGTAAATGAATGTTGCCCTTGCTTCTCATTTCTCTCATTAAATGTAGCAGATTCAGACCAAATGGAACTAGGATACTTTTTGTTTCAGGTGAAGAACCATTTTTGGACAGACTAAGTCTGGCACAACTGACTCAACTTTTAGTGACCGTGATCCTAGAATGCCCATTCTATAAGGTAAGAGTCTGAACTATTGCTTTACTTCCCTATAGGGACAGTTTGTTTTTGTCCCTGCCACCACCCCCAAATCTTCGAAGTCTTTGTCTTTGGATCCGTTTCCTTCAAGAGCAGAACTTCATTTCATTTGTGCCCACCCAGAAGCATTTTCTTTCATAAATGACCCGATTCTCATGTCCTTGTCCCTGAAGGACCCATGCCCTGCTGTGCTATGTGTCTTAGAGGTTTTATCAGGGGCCAGACATGCAGGCTTTGAGTACAGAGACGTACACTGGGGGATGAAGGGTTGGGTACTCCCTATAGCTGCTGGAAATGTGTGTGTCTCCTTCCTGCTCAGGCCCTAAGTCATTTCTTCATGTGTGCTGAGCTGCTTCCCATAAAGTACCCTTGAGACTGTGTTCTCATTATTTGATTGTGCTTTTTTTGTGCAGTCATAACAGGTGTTCCCAGCAGACCCACCCAGCCTGGCCTCTAAGAGTGACTGCTTTGTGAATGAGACCTGAGGGGGGCGGAAATGCAGTGTTTGCTTTCTAACAGTTGGAGCCAAGTTCATAGTGTAGGAATAGTTACTCCCTACTCCTCCCCTCCCTGTAGGAACAGCATCAACAACAGCAGCTTCTTTGCCTGGTTGTACACAAATTTGTAAACACCGCAGTTTCTCTGTTCCTGAAGTCTCATTGGTTTTTGTGTCCAGCACATCTCAAGAATGTGTGTTACCTACCATGTGGGCCCCGGTACCCACTGTTCCTATGAACTTCCGGGTCTCCCCACATTTATCTCTATTGGTTGTAGTGAGGCAATAGATAACAGATTCCTTGGGTCTTCCTGGAGTTTTTACTGATTTTTTAATCCCTGGACTTGTATCTGGAAAGAGGTGGACTCTGGGTGGTATGACCCTTTACTGGAGCCATGTCTCTCCTCCCCTTTCCCATTCCCAGGCTCAGCAGCAGAGTTCACTCACATTCAAGACACATCTTAGCAGGGGAAAGACTCCAACAGCAGGCTTCTACTTACCCTCCACAGCTCTGTGCACCCCCCCCCACCTTTCTCTTGGGTTTGTCTTCCTTTGCCCCTAGATTGAATTTTAAAACAGACATGAACTCTTAAGTATATAGCACCTCTTTTCTCCTGGTTGGTAGTTATTTTTCTGGTTTTAATTTAACACTGTTTATGTCTTCACTATTTATTGTTTTTTGTAGTCAGATATGTCTGTCCTTTATGACTCCTACATTTCTTCACTATTCCTAAGGTTCTATTTCAGTAAATTTAAGAAGTATTTTTAATACTTTATAGTTAGATCTTCAATTCACCTGGAAGACACTACAGCCTATGATGTGTGAAAGAACTTTAGCTCAGTTCTTCTGTCCATGTGGATAACCAGTTGTTGCTCTTTTCCTTACATAGTGAAACCTTTCTTCCTAAATGGAAATGTCACCTTTATCACATGTTCCGTTAACCTAAATGTAGTGTCCCCAAGACCCTTTCTGGAACCACTAATTACTTCAAAACACATTTAAAAGATAGCAATAGCAGTGGCTTTCTGAGCTGTAACCAGGTACTGACATTTTGGGAAGGATGTTTGGCCTGAGTTTGGGAAAGTATCATACCTATAAAGTAGTCAGGTTTTTATACTTAGGTGACCTTTATATTCTCTAGTTTTGCATCTAATTTTTCTTTCTCATGTTTGCCCACTATTTTCAGGGCCCACGGCTCCTTCCTCAGTATCAAGTGAAGTCATTTCTTACTCCATGCTGCTCCCTGGAAACCCCTATGGATTTCCGTCTTTATAAATCTGTGAAGGCTGGACTGATTGACCTTTTAGGAGCAAGATGCTATTTTGCTTCCAAAGTGTTAACACCCTATGGCTACATGATAGGTAAGGGGCTGGGGGTTCTGCAGTGAGTACTGAGCCTCAGTGTCCTGGCCTCCGTGGGGACATGTGGGGCGTCGCAGCTGGCAGAGTTCTCTGGACACATAGAATGGAGTTGACTC
>PVHY01017917.1:0-30322 GCA_004024945.1 Uropsilus gracilis
GGGAAAAGGGGATGAGGGAGAGAAGGAGAGGGGAAGAGGGGGAGAGAGAGAATGAGTAAGGAGAGAATGAGAGCCATGGGGGGTATAATCTGAAGACCAGTTTGCTCCCAGGAATCCTCCACCAGTGAAATGTAGCCATAACAGGACGGAGTAGGACTTGGGCCCCAATGCAGAACTGCTTAAGATGGAAGATAAAGCATGAAAGGAGATGAATATCCAGACCCCTCCCCTCAGACAGGCCCACGGGATGCTTTGGGGGTGAAACCTCTCATATAAGATGCCTGCATGGAAGAAAAGAAACCAGAAAATTCTAAACTCCCCTCCAAATGATGACAAGTCTTTGTCTCTTCCCTCAGAACCCATAGTTCTTACTGCCTGCCTGTTCAAATGGCACATGCCACATATTATTATCTGTGGACTTTGTACCTTGGTTGTATATTTATTGAGCACCTGCTGTATGCACGAGCTACTAATCACCTCTGCCTTGGAGCCACAAGAACATGAGCCTGTTTCAGTGATTTCATCTCCACACTATCATCCAGAACAGTCGATGCTATGGCATCCCTTTCAAATCTGGTCTCTCTTGTTCCACTCCTGGCCAGTCCAGCTCTGGAGACACAGACACTGAGAACTAGGCAAGTGTAAATGAAAGCGAGCCCAACCATGGGCCATGGGTCTCCTTTCTAGCACACCAGCAAGATCTATTATTGACAGTATCAGCAGGTTAATTAAGCAGTCTGTTAGTGATAATGTTAAGAAAGCTGGCACATTTTCAACTCAGATTGACACCATTCAAGACTCAGGCATAACTGATGTTGGAGCAGCCACGCTGGAGATGTCACGGGATGGTGGGTGGGGAGAGAGAAAGAGAGAGGTTGCTTCATGCTGATGGCAAGCTCAGTGTCAAGTCCTGAGGAAAATATGCTCTTGACTGTTGCAGATGTTCTCACATCAGACCCATCGGGATGCAAAATCATGCAGATTGTGAACAGCTAATGAAGCACCCTGAGTCAAAGGGACAGTGTGGGGAGGAAGAAGGAGCAGCAGACAGAAAGACAAATGTGCAAGAAAATTCTGAGAAAGAAGACGACATGGAATCCAGCCCCCTAATTCAGCACAGGAGCAGGCACGTAGATCAGCAGAATTAATACTTGAGAACACATCCACCTAGAAGGGAAAGGAGTTTGCAGTAACGCAGTTGTAACAACTCAAACATGAGGCTGAAGCAATGGGCTATTTATTCGGGGGAAATAAGCTGCCATGACTCCCCAGGACGAGGCTACGTTTTTCCATAGTTCATATTTGAAAAATCCCCAAAATCCCAGTGTGGGCTCAGTCTTCTAGGTATCTCTTCCCTAAAGAGTCACCTCAGCTGCCCACGGCAATCCACACAGAATTTGAACTTAAACTTAGATTCCTAATTGTTGCCTAAAACATCTTTTTCAAACTTACACTATAATGGAGCATGGACATGAAAAGTTATTGTACATGCAGAAGATTGTCTGCCAGATACCAGGCAATGCAATTAAAGGCAGCAGAAATTGCCAAACCATAGATAGCTCCCCTAAAGAAATGCTTGCCCATATGCACAAAGAGACATTTACAAGGATGTTAATTATAGCACTGTTTGTAAGAGCAAATAATTAGAAACAACCTAAATGTCCACCATTAGGGAACTCACATGGAAGATCTCCAAAACAAACTTATAGGAAGACACTATGGAATATATAGAGGACGACTTGGTGCATTGCATGTAACACCCCATCATGGGTATTTAGACAAGTGTGTGTGTGTGTGTGTATGTGTGTGTGTGTGTGAACTCACAGGTAATGCTTTGATAGGTTCATACCTCACAGAATAGTCCCCCTGGGGAAGGGAACTAAATTTGGGAATAAGGGGTTAGTGAAGAATTTCCACTTCCTTACCTTGAATTTTTTATACTGTTTGCATTTTTGCAATGAGAAGATAATGACATGTTATTTGTCTAAAATGTTGAAGGAACTATTTACAATTGCCAAGATATAGGAACAACCCAAATGCCCCCAAACTGACAAATGACTGAAAAAGATGTGGTATATCTACACAATGGAATATTATTCATCAAATAAAACAAACATATCATTTGCAGCAATATGGATAGAGCTAGAAGGAATAATTTGTTAGTGGAAATAAGTCAGGGAAAAAAAGAGAAATACAGGATAGTATCACTTATATGAGGGGTACAGGGAAAACAAACAAATGGACAAGAAAAATTTAAAACTGCCAACAGAACTGAAGCATAGAGCAAGAGAGGGGAGGAGAGTAAAATTGGGGGGGAGGCACAAGAGATAAAGATGGTTAACAGGTGACACGGTGATGGGAGAGCCTCGGGGTAGACAATGATGTGTTATATATATTCCATTATATATAATAAAATAAAAAAATATGTTTAAGGAAATTGCCATACTTCTTGAAGTAAAGCCTAAAAAATGCAGTCAGCAGGAATAGATGTGACCTCATCATAGAGCCTATACTTCGGAGCTTCCATGTCTGAAACTTACTAAAGAAGCTGATGAACTGCAGGGATGTTTTTCCTTTGAATAAAGGGGGGGGGGAGAAAGAAACTACAAGTATCAAATAAGAAATTCAGACAGATATTCGCAGTGTCCACTTATCTACTTTGAAAGGGCACTGTTCCATTCCAAAGGGGTCAGCATAGGAGCAGTGACTACACGAAACCAGTGGTGGTGGCCAGTACAGTTCAAAAGATATTCTGAAAATCTGAAGAAGGCTTAGACACACCCCATGGTACTGAAGAAAATGACTTAGGTCTAAGGGGTATGTGAATGCTTATGTATTCCTTAAATGAGAAACATGAAAAAATATGGCTTTGATCTCTATTTATTAACCATGGGAGGGTCATGGTGAATGACTCCAACAGCTATTCTGCCCCAAGAAAGATGAGGTTAGATGAATTGCCATAATCCCTCCTTGTCGATGGTTGATTTAGGAAGGGACACGTGACCCAATCTGACCAATGAGGAAATGGCTGGGGACTTCTGGGAAAGAGCTCCTCCCCGCTGAGAAGACATGTCCTCCTGCCAGCAGGTGGAGTGGCCGCTGAAGGAAGTGGCCATGAAGGTAAGCTGGCCTGAAGACGAAGCATCTGGAGACACAGAGAGGGAAGGAAGGGTAGGAGGATGGAAGAATGCCTTGCCTGGAACCTGATCTCGGAAAGTAATACATTCCTTGATCATTTAAGCCAGTGTGAGTGCTACTTTCAGTTAAGGATGTTGACACAATAGATTCCACTTCTTTGCCTTAAACCTTCCCTGCTCTTTGCAGGATATATTTTTAATGGAATAATGTAAAAGTTATTAAGGAAAAGATATGATCAAAATCACAGAAAAACAGCTAAGTAAGAAATATCAAAAGAAATATTTTTTAACTCAAGGAGCATAAACTCCATCTTCTTGATAACCAAAGGCGGATTTTTCAATTGAAGAACAAATCAGTTTGCAGGAGTCTTAATATATTTTGGAAACTGAGTTTCATTGGCTGAGCAGCTTACGATTAGCATGTGGTTGGTTTTCTCACCTTGTTATGGTAGCTTCTGTGACAGAAGCTACCATATTAGTATGTTGTCAAATAAGCAGTCCTTTCCTTTCTGGCATCTTTTTGTGTCCTTAAGAAACTCTACTCCTACTCTAACGTTCATCTCTATTTTCTTCTAGAAGCTTTAAAGTTTTACTCTTTCCCATTGAGGCCTTTCATCTATCTAGAATCTATGTATTTAGTAAGAAATAGGGATCTCCTGTCTCTCTCTTCTATGTTGAAACCCCAGCACCCAAGAAAAATAAGAAAAACTTCTCTACCACACTGGGAACTGGAAAAATGCAAATTAAATTGAGACAAGAACCATTTCAAGTAGTCAAACATTTCTGAAGATCAATTATCCCCAAGGACACAGGGAAACTGAAATTCAAAACTTGCAGTTGAAGTGAAAATATACATCCAGTAAACCCAGAAATATGGGGTTCTGCAAGGGGCTCCTGCATGCACAGTGAGTGAGTGCCTGGATCGTGGTTCTCAACGCTGGCTGCACAGCTCTGCACAGATCTGAGGGGAGGGTCTGTGTCTATTTTCTCCAAGTTCCCCAGGTGGATGCCTGCACACGTCTCCTGGGGAGAAACTCCGCTTCATGCACCTGTGGAGGGGGCACGGTGGCTTAGTACGAGACTGTGGAGTCATGAGAACCTAAAAACAATCAAAATGGCCCCAAGAAATCAACTGTGGCAGTCAGGTGGCAGACGCCTGCAGCAGCTGAAAGGAATGGAAACTTGTGAACATAGAGAACCGCAAAGCCACAGCAATAGCAAGTTTGAAAAGGATGGGCCCAGTGTGGTGGTGTGAGTACACGTTTAGAAAGCAAGCGGTCCAGTTTCCTGTTGGTGGCACATCCATAGGACAAAACATAAAAACATAATTGGGGGCAGGGAGAGCAAGTCAGTGACTGTCCCCACTGGGAGGAGGAGACCAGAATCACAAAGATGGCAGGCACAGCCAGCTTGGGGCTCAGCTGACATTTCACTTCTCTATTTCCTATCATTTTGCATGTGTTTGAAACAATATTTCTCCTTCCTTCCTTCCCTTCCTTCCTTCCTTCCTTCCCTCCCTCCCTCCCTCCCTCTTTCCTTCCTTTCTTCTTTTTTTTTTGAGACTAAGTCTTGCTATGTTGCTTGGGGTACCACAGACTTAAGTTGCCTGGGGCACCGTGGACTCAAGTGATCCCTAGCCTCAGCCTCCCAGGTAGCTGGGATTACAGGCGCCCACCACCATGCCTGGCTGCTTTTTTCGAGACCAGGTCTCCTATGTTACCCAGGGTAGTCTCAAACCCACAAACTCAAATGATCCCTAGCCTCTTGCCTCCCAGCGCTTGGATAACAGGCACGCACCACCACGCCAGGCTGAAATAATATTTCTTAACAATACAGTGGCAGCCAGGAGACTTGCATTCCCATCCTGGCTCCAGAAAGACGATGGACAAGTTCTCCTGACTCCACTTCTCTCTCTCTTCCATTTTGTGGGCAATGTGTGAGCACACTCAACAAGCAAAATTGTGCAAAAGGTAAATAATAAATAGCAAGTCTCCTTCCCATCCTTGGCACTTAGCTTCACTTTCTCCTCAGAGCCAAGTGCTGGAGCCAGGTTCTCATGGCCCTGCCAGACACAATCCAGTATTTATAGTGGACATGTAAGGATATCACCCGCCTCTCTCTCTCACTCTCTCATACACACATGCACACAAGCACACACACACACGCACACACACACCACACCAGGATGCAGTCCCCCCTTAGAGGTGCCATGACTACCAAATGAGGATGTCCACCCCAATGTCTGCTAGTTTAATGACATCCCCCATCATCCCACCTGAGTGGTAGTGCTACAAGGCATTTTCTTTTAAATAGCTTGCAAATTTGGGGAGAGTTTCACCACCCATATTGAAGTGTCACAAACTCAGAACTGGGAATTTCTGGATTGAAAAATCTGCCTGTAAATGCAGGCGTAGACTGACTCTGAAGTTTAGGACCTCCTAATAAAAGATGCCTGCTCACACCTCCATTTTCTGGAAAGTTCCCTTTGATCATAGCTGCTCCCTCACTTGTGAGTCTCAGGGGTGCCCCACTAACCAGAAGATAAAGCCCAACTCAAGCCTAGAAACAAAGGCCCCAACATGCCCTCTTCTCCCCCACTCCCCGGACTAGCCCAGCCCACCCCAACCAGACCCTGCTCCATCCAGACTCACAGCCCCTCCTCCCCTGCCTTGTGCTCCCCGACTTCTGACTCTGAATTTCTTGGCCTTCGAGGTTTCAGAAATGATTAAATCCCTGAACTGGCAGGCCACTCATTGGGCGAGCACTTGCTGCACACCCTCTGCATGCCAGGTTCTGGGCACGCTGCCCAGAGGCAGGTGACTGGATCCCATGTGAGTGCCCCTCACAAATTTTGGGGCCAGGCTGTTTCTCGGACACTTTCCTAACCCAAGGGTTGGACAGCTCATTCCAAAAACAGACTGTGGGGGGAGGAGGGCGGTTTAGTTCTTTCTACCCTTGTTGGGCTCACGCTTGTCTGCTGCTCTGAGTGTGGAGCGCAGAATGAAGCAGACTGCTTCGTCCTGGGCAGCGTGTCCATCTCTCGCATGTCCATCTCTAGTGACGCAGTCAAGGGCTGCGTGAGGCTCATCGGCCACATGCCACAGTGGGGCCACCAGAGCATCCAGCTCTCTCTGCCTCCTGCCTGAGTCAGCCAAGTCAGGCCTCAGCACTCACACGCTGGTGCAGGAAGAGGACCTCGAATCGTGGGAGAGCTTTTGGATCCCAGGACTCTGGTCCATGAACCTATAAGCTGCCAAGCTGTTGCTTGAAATGGAGCCACAGGCCTTCTCTGATAAAGTCAGGGAGAACATAAGTGAAGGGGACGAGCTGTAGAGACAGAACCCTGGGACACCTCTTTAGAGATATCCCTGGGGTTGATGTGGCCCAATTTCCCTTGTGCTTTTGGGGACTGACACTCACTGGGGGCCTGGGCCAGTTCTAGGGTGGCCTGTGATTCCGGTACCCAGTCTAGCTTAGCTAACCTTGGCAGATTAGGTGGGAGGAAGGTGAGAGAAGGCATCTGGGATGACGCAGTAAGTGGTGGACCCACCGGCCATGCATCTGAACCTTTCCACTGCAAAAATTGATGACAGTGATAGCGAAAATTTGCATAAGAAGAAGGGGTATTCAAAACCCAACTTTAAAAATTGGAAGATAAAACACACCCAAACATCCAAGTAACTACAGAGTCTGGTCACCAATGGGGGGGGGGGGTTCTCCTGTGGACACCCAACTACAAACCTATTCTACCAAAGCATGCATTGAACACTGAGCAAACCCCGTTGAGCACAGTGCGCAGGGTACAGTGAGGGCCTGGAGAGGGGTGACAAATGAGAACCCATTCTTGTTTTAGGAGGTACACTATCTGCTAAGAGAAGCAGCTTGGAAACACAGTGGGAAATTATAGGACAGACGTAGGCACTCATGGTACCATGGTTAAATCCCAATTGGGGCTACCAGGGAGGGCTTCCTGGAGGAGTTGGTATCTGAGCTGAGAAAGGTCTGGCAGCTAAGAGAAGGCAAATGAGGTAGTGGGGAAAAGTGTGCACTCTTGGCAAGTAGGGCCACATGCCAAGGCCTAGGGTCCAGTGAGAAGTACAGGAGAGAGGTTGCAAGATTCAAGGCAGCAGCAGTGAGTTATGAACAAGGGCAAGACAAGGAGCCAGGTCAAGAAAGGGACTCATGGGCCTCCAGAGGAAACTAAGGGACTTAAGGAAGATCCACTAAGTTCCACTGACTGAACAGAGCAGGTGTTAAGTCATGACGTCCTGGAGAACATAGCTGACAGGGGTGCATCTTGCTGCCCTATAATCACAGGGGTCGAGAGACAGGAGACCAGGCCTGGGAACCGGCTCTCGGATCGGGTGCACAGCAGGTCCATCTCCAAATGAGGTAGAGGGGTGGACAAGCACGAAGGGAGGGCCGGTGAAGGGAAGTTGGAGCCCATGTCTCAAGGTCTGGGGGCGCAGGGGAGCATGGAGACAGGCTGGGGCAGATGTGGGGTGCACTGGCATGAAGGAATAGAAGGCCTTCTCCCCAAGACTGCCCAGCCATCCTGAGGAAGGGGCTGGGGGGCAGAGGGGATTTGTTCAAGCAATGAAATACCCTGTGACGCTGGATACACGGGCCTGTGTGAACACAGCACAGAGCATCGTGCTCTGGCTGAGGGGGTGGCCCTCCTGGTCCATGTCTGTACAAGGAGCCCGCTGGCTGAGGCTGAGGCTCAGGTGCCCCCACAGGAAACTCAGAGGCCAGAATGAGTCTGTATTAGCAGAGTCACAGCTTCTGGTCTCCTGCTCCACGTGGGTCCATTCAGGCCATCTGGGGGTGAACATCAGGGTTCCCTGACTTCCATCCACATCCACAGACACACAGAACCCGGGGTGCCAGCTCTACAGAGGTGCATGCCTGGTGACTGGGGTCTCACCTCAGCTCTTTTTTTTGTTTGTTTTGTTTTTAGAGACTAGATCTCGCTATGTTGCCCAGGGTAGTCCCGAACCCATGGACTCAAGTGATCCTCAGTCTCAGCCTCCCAGGTAGCTGGGCTTACAGGTGCATGCCACCACGTCCAGCTATTTTTTAGAGATTAGGTCTCATTATGTTGTCCGGGGTAGTTCCAAACCCATGGACTCAAGTGATCCCTAGCCTCAGCCTCCCATGTAGCTGGGATTACAGGCGCCTCCCACAGCACACAGCTATTTTTTAGAGAGTAGGTCTCTAAAAATGTTGTTATGTTGCCTGAGGTAGTCTCGAACCCGTGGACTCAAGCGATCCCTGACCTCAGCCTCCCAGCGCTGGGATTACAGGCACGCACCACCACACCTGGTTTTTCCCCTCAGCTCTTGACTGAAGCCTCTGCCCGCCCATCTCCTGCACATGTGTCTATCTCTCCGCCAGCGCCCCATCACGGCACCCGGGATCTGGCACTGCCAACGGCTGGTCACTCCTCCCAGCCCCTGGCGCAAGAAGCTTGTCGGTGGGCCCCTCCTCCCCTGCAGTGGACGTTGCTCATGGAGACCAGTGGCTGGACCCGGGGTGTGTGTTTTTCCGATGCCTCCTCTACTGACCTTTAATTACACGGCTTGCCCAGCTCCCCACACCATTAACCTCCTCCTCACAGCAACCACACATCAATTAATGGAGGGCCTGCTCCCAGCTCAAGCTCCTGAACACAATTAAGCGTGACAGTCCACAAATAAGAAAGAACTGGAGAATTAATTAAGGTCTAAACAAATTAATTACCAGTCCCCAATCGATTCTGATGCCAGCACACATGCTTCTGGGCTCAGTGTCTTGCCTAACATCTCCACATATAAATAGAAACCGAGATTTCCCACATGATGGCCGCGCTCGACCAGGGCAGCCCAGGCTGGAAGGCACCTGGAGGGAGAGACGCGCTGGGGTGAGCGTCCAGGCAGAGCGCTCTCTGGCTGCGCACGGGCCCACAGCCAGCAAGACTGAAAATCCAGAGGTGAACCTGGAAGCCGGTCCTTAGGGGGACACTGAATAGCCATGGCCCCCTCTGGACCTTGGCCCGGGTCTCTGGAGGTGTGGGGCCATCCCGGAGCTGGAGCACTTGGGCTGTGATTAGGAGGCCCACGTGCGGCCTGTTGGGATGAGCTTCTGTGACGTGGGGATGCTGGCTCTGCCTTGAGGTCCTCCCAGAGCCTAAGAATTGAGGGGAACGGAGGCCTGCAGGGGGAACAGTTGGGGTGTGGAGCTTCTGGGAGTAGCCAGCTCAGCAAACCCAGGAGACATCTGCAAGACGGTCACAGGGCCCAGCCAGAGATGGTGTGGGGGGGGGAGAGTCAGGTTGGGAACCAGGGCTTCTGAGCCTGGAGCCTCAGACCCCTCTCGGGTGTTCTCTTCCGGGCTGAGCGGAGTCTCGGCAGGAGCCAGGCAGAGCAGAGGGAAGAAGCAGCTGACTCCTGGAAGCCGCCTTGTTTCTCAGAGCCTGAGTTCCCAGCCGGTTGGGAGCGGGGAGGGATGGTCTGTGAGGACTCGTTCTCATGCCTGTGTGTGCACACACACAATGCACACACACACAGCAGGGTCTAATTCCCTCACTCCTACTCGCCTCAGCAACTCCTGGGCGCACGCATGACTCGGCGAACCCTGTCTGCCCCGAGGCCGGGAGTGCAAAGCGGGAAGGGACCTTCTGCAGGGCAAGCACGTTCTGAGCAAGCTTCACGGTGACCTTCATGGTGGCCTGGCCCAGTCTGGCCCAGCTGCTGCGCAAGCAGGGCTGAGGCCTGGGGGAGCCTAGGGCCTGCTGGCATTCAGGGATGCTGTGGTGCCAGGCACTAAGGCAGAGGAAGGCCCAGTTCTGGACAGCACTGCCTGAGAGGACCAGGACTTTTGAGCCCCTGGAGGTACGAAGCGTGGCTACCCACCTTGTACACTGCTGCGTCTGTGTCAACCAGGGGAGACCATTCATGGGGGGCAGAGAGATGGAAGCCTGTAGGCTGGGGAGGAAAGGCTGGGGCAGGGGGGAAGCAGGCACGCACACAACCTGAAGAAAGGGCATCTCTCAGGATCCTGGTCCGAGACTGGGAAGGCTGCAGACAAGACTATGTGCCATCTGTGCCACCTACCAGGGTCCTCTGGATCTCAAGAGCCCACAGTGGGGGCTGGCTGGCTGCAAGCGAAATGCAGGGCCCTCGCAAAAGAAAGGAACGGAGTCAGAGAGGAGCCCCATGGACAAATCAGAAAGTCTCAGGTGGAGGATGGAGAATTCTGGTCAAATCCAAAGGCACAGACCCTGGTCTGGAGCCTGAGAGATCACGACCCTGAGGTCATGACCACCCTCAAGGTCACGACCACCCCCCAAGGTCACAGAGAAGATGGCTGCAAAGCAGAGCTGGAATGGGCCCCTGGAGAAGTCCTTACCGATAGCTCGGCTCAAGGACAGATAATATCTTGGTGGAGCCCCAGATCCAGCCCAGTGCAGCTGAGACCTGCTTCTTCTCAGGTGGCATCTGGCTCCACAGTCCAGAGCCGCAAGGAACGCAAGATCGGCAGCTGGGTTTGTTCAATTAGGCTCCTTAACAAAGTCAGATCTAAAGAGTTATTCCATTAATGGTCCACACCAGAAATAGCTGAGGTTCATTAAAAGTGTGGAGTTGCTATAGCAATTATCTGGGTTGGCTGAGGCTCGGCCAGGTGGTTGGTCCAGGGAGTTCATTAGCCTCTGGGCCAGTAAGGAGGCGGGGCTGCAGGGTAACATCTCCCACCTGTGCACAGGGCTTTTCAGGTACTTTGAAGCACTTTCCTGTGTATGGAATCTGGTCTGTGGTCTCCTGTGCTCTCCAGGGTGTTCGGCTGTAGGAGGACAGCTACTGGCCCATTTGACAGATGGGGAAGCTGAGCCCCGGGAGTGAGGCAAGGGGCTGGGAACTTGAACCTGGTTCTGGCTCTTCAGGTTGAACCTCGCTAGCAGGGAGGTCAAGGTTCCGGCTGTCACACCCCTCCTGAGCTGACCCCCATTTTCATTCTGACATCACATGAGGAAGCCATGGTCATAGTTCAAGCACATGCTTATACTTCATACCTAACCCCTAATCACACACTGCCTTGCACTGTCACTCAATGTGGCTTCTTTTCCATATTTATTTATTTATTTATTTTTTGAGACTAGGTTTCACTATGTTGCCCAGGGTACACCAGACTCAAGCAATCCCCAGCCTCAGCCTCCCAGGTAGCTGGGATTATAGGTGTGCACCACCACACCCAGCTATTTTTTTGAGACTAGGTTTCACTATGTCGCCCTGGGTGGGTCTCGAACCCATGGACTCAAGCGATTCCCAGTCTCAGCTTCCGTCCTAGGCTGGGATTAAAGGCACGCGCCACCATGCCCAGTCTATCTTTTTTTTGAGACTAGGTCTTGCTATTTTTGCCCGTGGAACCGCAGGCTCTCGTTGCCCAGGGTACCACGGATTCAAGCAATCCCCAGCCTCAGCTTCCCAGCTAGCTGGGATTACAGGCGCGCACCACCACGCCCAGCTATTTTTTGGAACTAGGTCTAGCTACGGGCCCCAGGTGGGACTCGAACCGTGATCCCTAGCCCCAGCTGCTTCATAGGCTGAAGCTTACAAGCATGAGTTACCGTGCCCGGCCCCTTTTTTTTTTTTTTTTTTTTTTTTGAGGCTAGGTCTTGCTATGTTACCCAGGGAACCACAGGCTCCCATTACCCGTGGTACCAAGGACTCAAGCCTCAGCCTCAGTCTTCCAGGTAGCTGGGATTACAGGCACATGCCACCATGCCCAGCTATTTTTTGAGACTAGGTCTTGCTATGTTGCCCCGGGAGGGCCTCAAACCTGCACACTCAAGTGATTCCCAGGCCTGGCCTCCCTCCATAGGCTGGGATTAAAGCAGCCTATCCTTTTAATTTTTAAAAACTTCTTACTCTGTGCCATCTCTGAAACAAGGCAGACACTGCTGAACAATCAGGCTGGGCTTGTGGGATCCTTAGGGCTGCTGTGAGATCAGACACTCCAGGAGTAGCCAACTCACTAAGGGCAGAGAAATGCCCTTCCTCCCCTCACTCACACACATCCAGCTGTGTGTGCATCCATGAAACCTGAACAGAGGTACACCTTAAGGGCACACCGCCCCCCACCCCGGACTTGAAGACCAGGTGAGCAGGGTCTTTGAACCTTCTTTTGTGCCAGGAAGCCCTCTGCCCGAATGATGAGGCCTATGCTCACCCCCCAACCCCTCCAGTAATATTTCTAAATGCACAAGACAGAATACATAGGATTTCGCAGGGATTCTAGCGAAATAAGTTATCCAGATAGTTTTTCCATTGAGTACACAGTGGATGTCCTTTTAAATGAATGAATTAAGATCTACAAGTGGATCAGTTAAATGTCATAATTTTGAATTCGTGTTGAGCATAAACTAAAAAACTGTCACGTGACATGAACACATCTCTGATTTCTATTAGTGGCAGAGTCATGGGTCTTGCTTGTTACTGCATTGTACTGCCTGCATTCTGGAAGTGCCAAACTTCAGTTCAAGGTTAGCACAAATATCTCCCTCACCAAATTCACAATCTATAGCACTCCATCTACTAACCCTTTGGGGGCCCGGGGGCCCAGGTCAAAAGTTCCTGTGTCAAAAGCAGAATCTCAGGCACAAGCTGATCTGTGAGAACCCTGACATTATTTGCTCCAGCTGCCCCAGCCAGGAGCCCCCCGGCAGCAGTGAGGGCACATCCAGCTCCCCGAGAGCCCCGAACACCCACGGCACAGGTCTTACCTACAGCGGGGAACGGCACGAATCTCTGGACCAGAAGGCGGGTGGCCGGGGTGAACTTGTTGGCTTTCTGAACCAAGACATTAAGGCCCACCTTGGAGAGAGAAAACAAAAAGTGCACGGTCCTGCAGCCACTGGGGAGGGGCGCGGGCAAGGGGTACCCCACTGTGCCTGAACCCCAACTTCGGCATCCCTTGACCCTGCAGAGCTCCCACGTAGCTATTGAAAGCATCACACCCAGGCATCCCAGGCCTGTCAGAAAGAGAGAGGGAAAGCACCAGCCACACACACACACACACACACACACACACGGCCTCCTGGGGAAGGGGACAGGAAGGCGGGCTTACTGTTGAAGAGTATATAATCTACAAATAATGAGGTGCAGGAACCCCACATTCCCATCAAGCACCCCCTTTCTGAGTCCTCCCAGAGGGCCCACTCAGGCAGAACCAGGACAGCAGACTCCTGCACCTGCCCAAAGAAAGGGGGGTGCAGCGGACATCCTGGGCTCACTGTTGATGCTCCCCCAGACCCTGCCCCCTCTTACCAGGCCCAGATATGTCCTGACACTTCCCTCTACCCCTGTCCTGTGCCGTGCAAGTCCCCTTTCCACTCTGTCCCCCAGGCCACCCCTGTTTCTAAGCACACCCACCACAGCAAGTCCCCAGCGCCCCATGAAAGCTGCACACTGCAGCAGGCTCAGCTGCCAGCACCTCTCACCCTCACCCCCCAACACCACTCTACCTCTGAGAACCCAGCATTCACTAGGCTGCTCCAGAACTTCCAGCTGGGGGCCGGGGCCATGCTGCCCAGAAGACCTGCCTTCTCTCCCCCGTCCACACCAGACCCCACCACACCTCTGAGCTCCACCTCCAGCAACTGACAGTGAGCATCAGTGAACCATCTCTGCCTCAGTTTCCTTGTCTGTGAGCAGGACAGTGGATTCCCAGAAGCCAGGACTGTGAGAAGGATATCGTGTCTGGCACATGTGTGTGCACAACAGGCCTCAATCAATGGAGCTTGTAAGAACAGTGTGGTCTCTCCCAGGCAGAGGGTGGCTCTGTGCCCAGCACCAGCCCCCCTTCCTGGCACAGGGTACCTGCTCATGGTCAGATGCCCCTGTGGGCTCAGAGGATGGGTCTTGGACATCTTGGTGTGCTTGGCCCTTAGCACAGTGGGTGGCACAGAGAACATGTCCCATAAACTATGACTGAAGGATAAACACAAGCCAAGCAAGAAATGAAAGGCTGGAGGGAACAGCAAAGGCTGGGAAGGGGCTTCTTGGAGAAGGGGAAGGTGACACTAGGCTAAAAAGGGGAAAGGGGCCCTTTGGTGGGAAACAGCATGAGCACAGGCATGAGAGAAAAAGCAAGATGCCAGATGAGAAAATCAGGTCAAGGTCAAGTACACAGAAAAGCCTCTGTTGCCCTATGAGATCAGACCCAGCCCCTGACCTGTAGCACTATCCCGGGTCCATGGGTTGGAGGCAGCTGCTCCATGCCAGCATACTCAGTGGCTCAGCAAGTCACCCTTTACCCGCAGCCCTAGCTCTGGCCCCCACCTCTGGGTTTTGGGGGTACAGCATTTTGAGAAGGTCTCCAGGGCTGCTGGGTGCTTGCAGCAGCCAATACTGGGAAGTGCAGGACTTCCAAGCACTAGGCCCCCCTTGAAGCCTTAAGCTGAAGCCCAAGGGTTCAATCCTTGCCCTCTGCTTGCCCAGTGGAAGGCTGGGGGGCAGGGAGATGCATAGCAACTAAGACACACTTGGGCAGGCTGGGAGCTGCCAGCCCACACTGGGCCCTATCACCCCTCTTCAATGCTGTTCTTGCCACGCAGATGGCACACATAAGGTTCAGGTCTCCCCAACTCTCAGCAGCAAGTGACTGTCAGAAACGATCTCCTCACCCAGCCCCTCCCCCCAGGATGCAGAGGGGAAAGTTGGAGGGAGTCCAGAAGACAGAGTTGGGCATCAGTGATGACGAGAAGGGGGGTGGGGAGAAGAGAGCGGGCACCTGCTATGTGCCGGACCTGGGCTGAGCACGTCACATCTGAGAAAGGCTTTTAGCTGGAGCAAGCATCTGAGAAGTTCAGAGAGGTTAAGTAACTTTGCCCAAAGTCACACAACTATTAAGAGGAGCTTAAAGCTAGGATTTGAACTCAACATCTGCCAATTCCAGTTCTGAAAGGCTGCGCTCTTATTTGCTTTCTAATTGTCTCCTGTCTCCAAGGAGAGTGTTGTAGTGTTGCTAAGCCATTGAAACTGGCCGCTAGCATTGCGAAGTCTCCCCGAAAGGCCCGCTCAGCTGGGCCCAGGAGTGGAAACTAGAGCGTAGGTCTGTAAGGGAAGATGGAGTCTTTGAATCACCCCTGCTCTGGCCAGTTAACTCAGATCTATGCTCAGAGGTCACTTCATTTGGAAAGATGCAGGAAGTGCTGGAGGAGCAGGGAACAGGAGTCCTCCCGGATTCCAGGGGGGACCCAGGACCCCCTGAGGCTTCCTGCTCTTGGGGCCACAAGGCTGACTCTGTGGGAAGGAAGGGAGGGAAGGAAGGAAGACAAGGAAGAAGGGAGGCAAGGAAGAATAGTAACCAAGTACTCGGACGTGGCCCTGCTCATGGCCTCCCCCTGGCAAGGGCTCCACAGACCAGGGTGAGCGGCCCAGCCCATCTCCCCCACTCTGAGGGTGGCCCAGGCCAGCTGGGGAAGAAGAAAGGAGAGGGGGTAAAACGCCCGCCCGGGTGCGATTCAGGGAGGCACACACTTATTTCTGAGAGCATGGTTGATGCATGGGGCCTCAGTGAGGAGCTGGGCACCCACAAAGTGGGGGAGAAACCTGCGTATGTGCGTAGTGATGACTGCAGCTTGGAGGGGGCAAGGGCACCCTATCCACACCAAGGGCACCCCATCCACACCTGTAAGAAGCTGGTGGCAAAAATGATGATGGGCGGGTGGCAGGAAGATGCAGCTACAAGGGAAGGCAAGTCGCCACTCACAGCTCCAGCCCAGGCTGCCTGTCCTAGCAGCTAGGATGGCCACGGCCGGGGGGGGGGGGAACCCCAGGGCAGGCTGCAGACCAGGGCTGGGTGCCCGTCTGCCCTAGTTCCAAAGGAACCCGTTGGCCGAGAACATTTGGTGAAGCCCATTAAAATTAAAAAGCCAAGTGGCTGGTGGCTCCGAACGCCAGCTCGTTTTCCCTGGCATGGTGGGTCCTGTTTAAGGGAACCAGCTGGCATTAATGGCACACAACTCGTCACGAACAGCAGCTAGCGATCAGAAAAATCTGAGCTAATAATCGGATTCGGGAACGATAATGAGATATGGAACAATCGCTGTGGAGGGTCCCCCGGGGTCTGTTTTAACAGCCTCCAAATAAGTCGCAGGGTAGAAATGAACCAAACAGGGTTCCATTTTGGCGGAGGGGAGAGCAAACAGGGTATGGATTTTGCACAAGAATTCCCTGTCTGGCAGCAGATGGGGGTCGGGGAGAAGCCCAAGCCCAGGGCCTGTGGGACATGGACAACAGCCCGAGCAAGCAGGGGACCTTCTCCAGCTACCTCCAAACTCCAGGCTGCTGAGCAGAGTCAGAGGAAGAGGAGGGAGGTCCAGCTTTCTGGCAACCCCTGCAGGAGGCAAGGCCCAGCGTGGAGGGCTGCGGCTGCGGTGGGAGGTGCCTGGGAGGAGGCTGGTGATAATACCCTAGAGACCCAGCCCCCCAGGCCAGCAGCAGTCTCACTTATGCAAGACCAGCCAGGCTGTGTCCCAGGTCCAGCCCATCCCTGCGGTCCCCAGAGACTCTGTAAGAGGGACAGCCAGACCTTCACACACCACAAGACAGAGGCCACACCGCCCTCACCCACTCTCTGTCCTCCTCCTGCGCCCAGTTCCGCTGCTCATGCCAGAAGCCCGGGAGTCTTCCTGGCCAGACACTTCCGGAGCCCCATCTCCAGTCCCCCTCCCCCTCTCCCTCCCCCTCCTCCCCCCTGCAGAGCTGCCAACCTCTCTTCTGGGTGTCTTGAATGTGGCGACCTCTCTGTTGCCACCACAGAGCTCACAAGACCACCTGCCCACCCCTTAACTCCCTCGTCCCGGCATGCCCCTCTCCATCCACTCTCTGCACGGCAGCCAGGGGGTCTTCTAAAAATGCATATTGACTCACTGGCAGCCTTGCCCCTCATGGCACCTCAAGGCCCTCACAGCCTGACGGCCACCAGTCCATCCCCCACCCCCATTCCACCCACCATGAGTTCAGGGTCTGGGTCACAGGTTCCAGGTGCCCTGGCCTCTTGCCGCTCCTCTCAGGAGCAGCCCTCTACCCGCCACACATCCCCTCCACGGCTCTCCCCAGGCCTTCCAGCTGGTCCCACCTCTTGCTCTTCGCTATCAACCCTCTGAAAAGCCCCCCTTCAGGCGGGGCTCCCCCTCATTCCCTCTCACCAAACCTAGCCCTTTCTCTTCCGTGCACCCATCACCGTCGCCAAGCCTATCTTTATTCGTCTGCTTAAAACATCGGGGATCAAAGGAACACACGGACATGGTTACAAAACGGAATCACACAGTTATTTTTCTGTGTGGATTCCACTAAGCATCCATCTCTCCCAAGAGGCCCTACACCCCAGGGTCAGGGCCTGGCTCACTCCTCACTGGATTCCTGCTGCCTTGTGGAATAAGCAGGTGCTTCTAAGTGATTCCTGAGGCAGAGGGAAAAGCGACAGAGGGACTTGTCTTATGCTGGCAGTGCTATCCACCTTAGCAAAATGGCCGCTCTGATCTGAACCCACGGAGGGGGTGGCTCACCCGCTCTGCCAGGTGGGATACCATGAAGCTTTCTGAGGTAGGAAATGGCAGACTGAGCCCTGGGAGTGAAGAGGAGGCAGCCAGGTGAGAAGGGCAGCGGGTATGGCAGCCTCCAGAAGCTGTCAAGCCAGCTGTGTGCAGTTGGGCCACCATACAGGGGCCTGAGAGGCCCTGGGGAACCATGTAAGGGCATGCCCGGAAGGAGGGATGGCCTGAGGTCAGAATAGTGTCACCAAATGGTCAAGGTGCAGTCCTGGTGAACCATGAATTGGGGCAGGTCCAGGAACCTTTGAGGTACCAAAAGTGACCACCAGAGGGCGCATGTGGCAGAATAAATTTTTGGTGACCAACCGGACCCATGACCCTCTCTGTGGGAATGACTGTCCTTGAACTCTGGTTGCTTGGCAACAAGTTCAGGAGCAAAGGATCAAAGTGGCCATAGGCTAAAATGCCAGGCAGCTCCAGCAGCCGCTGAATGGCTGGCAACAACTAACTCTGACACCTGACCATGCCCCCAGGGACAGACTGGTCACCTGTTGGGAAACCAATTATGGCTGACTCCTTCCATGCGGGAGGGGAGTGCGTTTGTCCTCCCCAGAATAGATTCAGAGCCAACATTCATGTCGGACTCTCCACTGCCAGCTTCACCATCTGCAGACTTCCAGAAGCACTTCAGATTCTGCCACAGGTCCATACAATGGACCCTCCATCCTGGAAGCTACTCAAAGTGAAAACAGGGAGAAAATAGCTTGTCCAGGATTTTCAGGCTGTTGGTCTCTTACATCCCTCGAGCCCAGAAAAGAACAAATGGATGACAGAGAATATTCTGAGGTACACTCTCCACCACAGGGAATGCCCTGAGGTATAACTCAAACACAAAGAACACCCTGAGACATTGCCCGAGGACCACAGAGACACCCTCTATCACAAAACTTCCTAAGGAAATACCATGGACCACACAGAACACTTGAGCTACATCCTTGACCACAGATAATGCCCTGAGGTACCCCTGACAACAGAGAAGACGCTCTACCACAGAGATCACCCTGGCCACAGAGAACACCTTCTACCACAGAGAACAATGACCACAGAGGACACCATTCATCACAGAGAACACACCCTCCACCACTGAGAACACTATGAACACAGAGAACACCTTTCACCACAGAAAAATACCACTACAGAGACTACGCTGACCACAGAGAACACCCTGACCACAGAGAACACCTTCCACCACAGAGAACACCCTGATCACAGAGAACATCTTCCACCACAGAGAACACCCTGACCACAGAGAACACCCTCCACCATGATCACAGAGAACATCTTCCACCACAGAGAACACCCTGACCACAGAGAACACCCTCTACCACAGAGAACACCCTGACCACAGAGAACACCCTCCACCACAGAGAACACCCTGACCACAGAGAACATCCTCCATCATAGAGAATACCTTCCACCACAGAGAACACCCTGATCACAGAGAACACCCTCCACCACAGAGAACACCCTGACCACAGAGAACACCCTCCACCACAGAGAACATCTTCCACCACAGAGAACACCCTCCACCACAGAGAACACCCTGACCTCCATCATAGAGAACACCCTCCACCACAGAGAACACCCTGACCGCAGAAACACCCTCCATCATAGAGAACACCTTTCACCACAGAGAACATCCTGACCACAGAGAACACCTCCACCACAGAGAACACCCTTCACTCTAGAACCAGACAAACATGGCATTATAGAAGGCAGGCATGCTCTGGACTAAGGACAACTTTGGCCATAAATCACAGGTCCAAGAACCAAGGTGGGCAGAAGTTCTAATTCCACTACACCTAAAGATCCTCTCAAAATTTCCTTCTGGCCTCCACTGTTTCTAGGGTACCTGGGGAGGAACTTGTCTGCCGGGGCCTGGAACATTCCTCCAACCTAGATGCCAACAACACAGCCTGGCTTTCCTCACCTTCTTATGCCATGAAGGCGCAGGGGGAAAGGGGATCCCTCATGTTAACAGAAGATTGTGTGACAAAGTCTGGGCTCGAACCCCAGCTCTGTCGCTGCCTTCACCTCTGTGCTTTAGTTTCTTCATCTGTAAAATGGAGCTGGATACTTACACAGTGCCTGGCATTTAGCAGCTACTCTGTAAGCATTAGCTATTGTGACTATTATTTGCCAAGTTGCCAGTAAGCAAGGGAAACTGGGAGAAAGTGGTTTCAGCCCAGGGGCTAAACTCCAGTGTCTAGCACAGGTTACCAATCATTGCCTCTTATACATAATGACCTCCAGGGTCCAAATCTCTGGGGATGGAAGTCATCAGCACTGTTCAGCAGATGTCCTCTGCCAGTTGCTATGGGCTGGAGGTGACAGGTTTGAGAACCAGGCATGAGCATCCCCCACACCCTGGCTCCATCACCCCGCTCCTGATAGCTCCTGTGGGATGTTAGCCCCAGTCCTTCTTCTGTCGCCCTAGGCCTGCTTTCAGAACCCCATGTGCCTGAGAGCGGTCCATCCACCTAGCCCGGTCACCCCTACCCCACACAGCCCCAGTGATGTTTTCAGCCACTTCTGCAGCAGCCCCTGCAACACCCCAGGCAGAGATTCCTGGCCTGGACCCCCAACTCCGGAGGCAGGAGCTCACCAGGGCCCTCCCGTGCCCCCAGCCCACCTCCCCACCACACCTTACATGGAGGCCACCATCACTTGATGACACCTTCTGGGATCAGCCGTGCTCCTCCTGTGTGCCTCTTCATGTGCTGAACCATGCCCTCTCTCTGGAGCCCTCAGGCTGCCCCCCAGCTCCCTCCCATCTGGCCTGCCAGGGGCAGCTCTGTGTGAACTAGGAGTCTCTCCTCCAGGCACACCACCACCCAAGGGTTTCCATCATCACAACTGTGACTATACCATGGAGTCTCCATAGCGTCCCCTCAGCCTGCTGGACACTCCCTCTGTGTGACTCCCTGCCTGCCCCCACGCACACACCCGTGAAGGGCGTGAGCGCACCTCAGCCCTGTGCAGCCAGGGCCAGGTTGGCTGGCGACAGCAGTGCTCCACAAGCACCCCCAGACTAAACCACAGCGAGGACTGACAGAGCCTCCTTTTGTTAAAAGACAGCAAACTGTTAGATTTCAAAAATAACTGAAGACGAAATTTCTTTTTTATTCTCAAGCAAGAAGGCAGACATTGCCAAGTCTATTTAGAGGGTTCACCAAAAGCCTGCTAACCCCTGCCGGCGGCCCTGCCACCAGCACGAGGCTTCATAGTGGGGGGTCCTGATTCTGGGGGTTCTTGGCCAAAGTTAGGGGCTCTTCCGAGAGCAGGACAGGCTTTCCAGGGTCCAGAGAGGCGGCTGGCATCCCAGGCTGGGCCTGCACGCCAGCTCTTGCTCATGCCCAACTCTGCCTGTGATCTGTCAGCCCCCAGCCACGCTGCCTGCTTGTAGGGACTCGTTTTAATTAATGCCAGAGCTGGGCCAACCACCGGGGCCGTGACACTTGTTTGCAGGTCATCTCCTCCTAACAGGCTCGCCCTGGGAGGGGATTTGTCACTAATTGAAGCAGAGATCGGTTAATGAGGCCACGGGGCCTGGGGTTCCAAAGAACAAGGGAGAGGAAAAGAAAATAAGGCCTCTTTCTTGAGTGGTTTTGTGATTTACACACACAAAAGGAAAGCAAGCAAGCTGCAGACTTTCCAAGTCAGAAACTCCGCTCCATCTGCCCGAGCTAGACCCTCGCTGTGTGAAAACGTCAGGCAGAGGACCCGAGCCTGGGGGATGGAGGGGAGAGGGACTCACGGCAGGCAAGCCATCAGCCAGCTAATTAGCAAGTATTTATGGAGCGGTGCTCCTGGCCCTGGTGGGGGAGAGGGCTGGGGTCCTTGGTGGGGGAGAGGGCTCAGCCCCTCGGTGGGGGTGAGGACATGGGTTGGCTGGAGTTCAGCGGAACAATAAGGGGACGGATCATGGCATAACTGGGTGAGTGTGTGGGGCAGGAGTTTCTAGGACATGGGGCTGGTGGGGAGAACAGCAGGGCTGGTTAGAAGACACCCCTTGGGGGCTCTCAGCAAGGCAGGGATGGGGAAGGAGGTGTCCCCGGGACAGTCACAGCTTCTGGGGCTGTGAGCGCTCAGTGGGAGTTGGGGGGGGGGATGACACAGAGATCTCTGTAGTTGAAACCTTGGCCCTGGGAGCTGGGAGAGCCTCAAGTCCTCACTGACTTAGTAACCTAGGTCACAGGACCCCAGTCCCACCATCCGGTTGAAATGGGCTGGCTGAGGGTGCCGGGGGTGGGACACTGAGGACAGAAAGCAAGAGCCCCAAGTCCTAGGACTATGCTGTGTTCCTGTCCCCAAATCCCAGGCTGCCCTGGCAGGACAAAGGCACCCCTTCATCAAGTCCTCCCCAGTCTTGCCTCAAGAGGCTTCCTCCTCCTCCACCCTCTAAATCTCAAGACTCTGCAACCCTAAAGCTCCAAGACAGAAAGTGGAACTTCCAAGTCGCTAAGCTAGGCAGAATCATGGGGTCCCTTGTCACTAGGACCAAGGAACAGGTAACAGTCTTGCCTCTCTTAATTAGAGCCCTGACCTTGAATGGCAACCCCAGAATCAGGGTCCACCCTTTTCTTTAGAGACTACATCTCGCTGTGTTGCCTGGGGTAGTATTGAACCCGCGGACTCAAGTGATCCCTAGCCTCAGCCTCCCATGTAGCTGGGGTTACAGGCACATGCTACCACACCCGGCTGGGGTCCACCCTTTGTATTACCCTAAAATAAGTCTCATGCTGGGTTGAAGGACATCTTAGTAGTTTTGGCAATGCCTGGCTTCTTGCTTGGGGAAGACATTCAGAGAAGGATATCAAAATGGACATGAATTGCCACCCCCCCCACCCCCTGCCTAACAGCTACTTGGAGATGGCCTGGCCTGCTGCGAGCAGATGAATGAGGACACTCCACATCCTCCTTGGGGAAGAACAATGCACTAAACCATGGTGGATGGTACGTGGGTCAGTCCAAAGCTGTGAAGAGGGGTTATATGTATTTCACCATAAGGAAAGAGGAAGAAAGTGGTTTCCATTAGTACGTCTTATGTGTGAATTCTTCCTTTATTTTGAGTGTTTTTTTATTTCAACTGTTATTCTTTTACTCTTGCCGGTCACATGCATGTATCAGGTAGGTGTGGAATAAAACAATCACGTTTTTTTTTTTCTTTTCTTTTCTTTTCTTTTTTCTTTTCTTTCTTTCTTCTTTTTTTTTTAAAGACTGTCTCGCTATGTTGCCCAGGAAACCGCAGACTCACATTGCCCGGGGTACCATGGACTTAAGCGATCTCCAGCCTCAGTCTCCCAGGTATCTGGGATTACAGGAGCGTGCCACCGCACCTAGCTACTTTTTGAGACTAGGTCTCCCTATGTTGCCCTGGGTGGGTCTTGAACCTCAAGCGATTCCTAGTCTCAGCCTCCCTTCCTAGGCTGGGATTAAAGGCACGTGCCACCACACCCAGCCCTGGAATAAAACAACTACACTGTAAGGTGACCTTTACCGCCTGGAGCTCCAGGAGACCAGCTCAGCTCAGGGTCTGAGCCTGTGGATGAGGCCCTGGGGCTTGGGCTTCCGGCTCTGGCTCTGGTCCTGGCCCCTCCCTGTGGACCTGCCCTCCATTCTCCACTGGGACCCAACCTGACCTTTACAGAGTCAGAAGCCCAACCTTCCCGACTTACTGGCTGTGTTTTCTCAGTGTTCTGGGGGATCCTCAAGGAGCCTATCACCCCAATCTTGAGTCACTTACAGGAGGAGCTGGCCCATGAGGCCACAGAACCAAGTCCCTCACAGGGGACAGCCGGAAGGGCAGACACAGAGAGAAGGGAGCAGGTGCTTGAGTGGCACTTGGAGAATTGTCCCATGCCCCTCCCCCTCCCGCCTCATCTAGTTGGTGGAGGGCAAAGCCCGGATCCTCCGAGAAGAGCGGCTGGTGAGCCAGGCCTGTCCTGGGACAGATGCCCTGCCTGGCTGGCCTGGGAGGACAGGTGAAGTAGACAGCCTGGACACAGTGCATGTGTACCCCACCTCCCTGCTTCCTCCAAACTCTGGAGCAGACTCATGGCTGCTCTCATTCAAGTGTCACCAGCCTCCAGAATCTACTCTCTTGGCCTGGAAAGCCTGCCCTGATCCCCCACTCCCAGAAACCCACATTTCCCATACCCCTGGCCTGGCCTGGTCTAAGAGGTCTGGCTTGAGAGGCTGCGGCTGAGCTCCCCCCAAATGCAGAGCTGAGAGGAAGGTGGGGGCTACTCACAGCGATGGAGACAGCACTGATGACGGCGCCCAGGTAGCCCTGGATGAACTTGGATGCAGGCGAAGGCTGCAAGACAGAGACGGACTGTCAGGTCCACACTTAGCTTCTCAGACAGCCCCAGCCTGGAGGGTCAGGGAGAAAGCACAAAGGACCCTCTGGAAGTCGAAAGGCTGCGGGGTCCCTGGCACAATGCCACGCAGGGACACATACAGTGGTGATGCCCAGGGAGATGGACTGGCCTAGTCTGGAAAGACCCCTGAGGACACTTCCAGCGAAGGCAGACACGGCAGGCCCAGTGGGCTGTGCATGGCTGGGCCAAGCAGGCTCCAGTTGGGGACCAAACGTTGTAAGATAGCACCCAGCACCCTTTCTAGGTGGAAAAGGCAGTGCTAAGGCTAGTGCCAGGCTAGCAGGTCCTCCCAGGCCTGGTGGACATGGCAGTCAGTAGGCTTCCATGCCAAGACAGGAGAGTTGCTTGTTCGACGTTGCAACGGGGATTAGGAGAAACTTGATAGGTGGTGATTTGGGGGGGTTGTCTGGCTTAAGCTAAAGGGGAGACACTTAAGTGGAGAAGTGTCAGAGGCTACAAGCTGAGGCCGAGCAGGGCTCATGCCGGGGATGAAGAACACTTTGTCCCACCCTTATCTGTCTTCAGAACACTGAAGATGGAATGGCATGATTGACCTCGGGTGTGCAACAGTGTTGCCATTCCTCCAATGTTTACCTTATGGAACATTCCTTGGGATATACCAACAAATTCATGGGTGAATCCCCTGCCTGCAATTATCTCACGGGAACTAATATTTTACCCAATTTTATAGTTCTCTAGTCATTTATCTTCCTTGGTTAATTGGTTGTAAAGCATTCTTTTGGTCACCTTTTTCCCCTTGCCAGGAGCCTTTAAAAGGCCTAGTCATTTACCTTGGAGTTGCTACTGGTGAGAAGCACATATGTGAAGCATGGAAGTGAGGCATGAGCTCAAGGTGTAGATAGGAGGCCGGCTGCCAGGATGGGGGAGTCCTCTGATGACCAGGCCCAGGCCAGCTCCAAATGCTGTGCCCTTCTCCCTGGAGGCTAGGAAATGCCCAGACCCTCCTCTCCTCCAACTCACAGCCCCCCAAGGGGGTTTAACTCTTCCTCCCCTCTGCCTCTGGACTGACATGTGGAGAGTCCTCCAGGGGCAAGAGCAACCTTGCAGACAGGCCCCTCCCTGGACATCAGGAGAGACCAGGCTTCCACATGAGCTCGTCCCAGAAGTGCAGGGGACTTGAGGAGGGACCCCACACCCCTCAAGAGCAGCCACCTGTCTGGGGGTAGTCAGGCAAGTGTGGAGGATGCTTAGGGAAATTCAGTGCTCACACAGCCAACTCTGTCTCCATCCAAGACTTGATCATGAGCTTTCCAGGAAGCATTCTGAAGCCAGCAGAGCTCAGCCCTCTCCCTGCCCCCACCATGTTCCCATTTGGGGGGGCCTTCTCTTTTTCAGGTAGACAACCCCTCCCAGTGGGGCCCTGCTGAAGGGTTGACAGCTGAAGTGAGATGCCTAGAAAATGCCATTGTTTAATCCAAGGGTGACCTGGCACACTGTGGGGAGCCCCTGAGTGTCTGAACCCCACCCCAGGGCTGTGGTCCATGCGGCTCACCTTGGTAGCGTTGCGGTTTGCATAGTTGACGCAAGCGTTGTGGCTCTGGTTCAACCACTGAAAGACAACAAAGAAGAGAAATCAGAGACAGGAAGATCACCTCCCCAGAAGCCAGGCCTGGGTCCCAAGGGGCCACACCCCTCCAGAAAGATGTGGGACATGAATTCAAAGGAGGCCCCAAGAGTTAGTATGACCTGCTGTCACATTTTCTAGAACTTGCTGGTTTTACACTGTAAGTCCCCAGTCCTGGCAAAACCCTCAGTTCTAGTGTCTAACCAGACACTAGTCCCACCCACCTGGCCTTCCATCCCCATTCAGAGTCACCTCTCCCAGAATTACAGTGCTCACCACCTCACTACCTGTGCAACCTTGTCCTTTATATAGTACTACTGGACAGAAGGTGGACATTCAGGCCCCTGGAATGACTGATAGTTCTAAATCATATCCCACCCAGCATCCCGCACCACCTACAGCATGCAGACAGGGACACGTGTAGAAGGTTCATTCAGGCAAGACTGACATTTCCCCTCATCTTAAGACAGACAGACAGACACACACACACACACACACACACACACACACACACCTTCAACTGTTTGTAGGATCATAAGCTGGACTATCTCCAAGAGTGGAAACCAGAACCTTGAACTTTTTCATCAGCTTTACTCCCTGGGGGTCGGTGGATTTCCCTTCCCCACAGATTTGGGTGATGCTGATGTCAAAAAGAGGCTGTGGGCTTCAACATCACTGGCCAAGGGGCAGAGACAGCCACCAAGGAGCCACCCAGGTGAGGCACCAGCCTGGCCCACCTCATCCCTGCACAGAAGAGAGAGTAACACACTGGCCCAAAGCCTGGGATGTTGGGGACCTGTTCTGAGTCCTGGGGTTTCTGGGTCAGGGAAGGGCAGGCAGTGGCCTGACACGATAGGAGTCCCCAGGGAGAGGGGGCTCTAACCAGCAATGGGTGCTTCCCGCAGGAGTCTCTGCCTGCTGGGCTCACCTGCCAGAAAACAGTGGATGCCAGTGTCTGGTTAGGTAAGAGGAGGCCGACCACCTGCAAATCAGAGAGAAAGAGAGAGAAAGTGAGGAAGGCAAAGGAAACACCTTCTACTTTTGCAAAGAAAACTGACATAAGCACAGATGAGAGTGATCTGGATCTGTGCAAACAATGTGGATGGTGCATCCACACCACTGTTGCCCACCATGGAATGTGGGACAACAGACAACACCTGGATGCAGAATCACATTACAGCATCAGTCCACGTCTGTGAAGGGGAAAAAAATCTAACCTTCTCTATAACCATGTATATACACAAGCCCATAAGTATATCAGCAAACACAAAAACTCTGTCACCCAGCCTGGAGATGTTTCTGGAGGGCAGTTACTTGGCTCTTTCGCACATTCTTGGCTAATTCTGCTCTTTTTTTTTTTTTTTTTACTTTTTTTAAAAAATTATTTTTATAATTTTAATTTTATTCATACTTTAGATTTTACAGTATAGGCAAATGGGTATTGGAGAGCCTCCCCCCCAACCCCTGTTGACATCCCTCTGTTCACTCCAGCCCCTCTCCTTATTGTTTTTTGATCTATGTTGATTCCTTTGGTCTCTTCATTTTCTGTGGCAGTGTCCTTTTCTTGGGTGAGGGACTGTGATCCTAGAATATAACAACCCTTGTTGGTAGATGTTCAGTCTTATCTCTGTACTGGGTAGCAGTTCATTCTCATTTGGAATCTATTGGTATTTTCTCATTGTTGACGGTCTTCAATCAATTCCATTCATTGTAGAAGACACTCGTTGTGAAGGGCATCTGCTGAAAGACTTTGCAGGTCATTTCCTCTCCTTCACAAATATGAGCGGAACGCAAGAGGAAGAACTGTGAGAAAGACAACGTATAATGGACTGGAGAAATGATCATGGACATCACCTGTCACAGAGTCACATCTGCTTCTTTTTAGCAGTGGCCGTGCAGCATTGCCTTGATGGGAAGGGTGGGAGCAATAAAACCAAAGATGCAAAAAAAGAAGCATCTTCACTTCCATCAGTGGACCCTGATCCTTCACACCCTAGCCGCCGAGCAGGACTGTTGTGAGGATTAAATAGTGATCATTTCAAAGGTGTTAAGTGCTTTACAAGCACAAGTGGGGGGATTTGCAGGGGAGTCCCTGTGAAGGAAAACCTACACCCTGTTGAAGTTATTGGATGAAACACAGGACTCTAATCAATTTGGTGAATGAGTGAGTGAAAAAATACACACTTAGAGCTAAGCTGGTTACAGAGATGTGGATTCATTATTTCCAAAACCCAAACACCACCTAAGGTCTAGGTTTGCTGCCTGGTTGTTTTGTGGGTTTGGGGGGTCTTGGGGGTGTTAAATCAAGGCTAGTTATCTGAACTTGACAGTTGGACTTTAGCAACCTTGGACTTTAGCAATCCAATGAGCCTCTCAAGTTTACATTTTGGGTGCTTATGTGCAAAATTATATCTACCAAGTACCGTTGCATATGGAAGAAATGTGCACAACCATCCACATATTGACTTATTTATTATTCCTGTAGATAAAATGACTCTCTGGCAAGAGTTTCCGTAAGGAACAAGGATAAACATTCAATACTATGTAGTAAATCAAATTCTAGATATCCTCAGCAGCATTAGTAAATCATGTTTTAAACATTAAAATGTTTTAAAACAGCAAACGTGCATACACATTTATATTTATTGGCCCATATCAGTTTGAATAAAATTACATGACGTCAAACCATTCCATAGCTCCAATGAGGAATTACGAGATTCTTCTCCCAAAAATGAGATCCCAAGTGTTCATGTATTTTTATCTATGTATTCATTTTTGCAATGACAGATCTGAGTATGCAGCAAATCAGGACACTTTAGGTCTTAGCCTCGGCTCTGTGCCTCTGTGAGCGCCAAGAGAAGACAGTCGCCTTTTTGGGGTGGGAGGGTGGTAGCGTTTCTACCCATAAGTCCAAGGGGTTGACCAGGGAGGTCTTACTCTGGTTTCCAATTCTATTTTCAGGCTCCAAGTGCCGGGTGAAATCAATACAGATAGCCCCGTGGTCTATAAAGGAATCTCCCTCGGACTTGACAGAAGTATCTTGAGGGACCCAGCATTGCTTACATGTTGCCCCAGTCAGCCAGACCATAGAAAGGAAGCTGAGCCTAGAGAGGCCTGAAGCTGAGAGCCAGGCAAGAGCCAGGGAGTGTGTGCAGGCTCGTGCACGCATGTGTACACGGTGCGCATCTCCGCCTCCCAAAGGCTGCAGAACGCAAGCTGTTCTCCATCGCTGAGAGCATGTCATTCCCCTCGCCTGTCAGTTTACATAACAGGGTATGTTATGAACAACATCGGCTTCTCCCATGCATCCCCATGGTGTACCCCGAATCGTGCTCCACCACCGGAAGCATCATCAGATACGGTCGCGAGGGACTCACTGTGTTTAGCAGATAGTCGTTATCCAGACACTCACTGCTCGTTACATCCCAGGCTCCCCCTTTGGGGTCCTCTTGGGGGAGATTTTTCTGGTTTTAGGATCAGAAATTGTACTTCTGAGCAGCCGGTTAGTATCCGTCCTGCAGATGTTGGCGTTTGAGTGTCTCTGCACTGGCTGTTGAGAAACTCAGACAGATGTCCGTGGTCCACATCTGCCAAGGGACCCTCACTTGGACCCAAACTTGACTCCTCAATGTTTCTATTTCTTTCATACTTTGTATTTTCTTCCCTAAACTTCTTTATGTCTTGGTTTCCTCTTCCCTTGTTTTATCTCATGGCCTGCATTTTTTTAAAAAGTAATGTGTCTTTTCAGAACTGAAACTAAAGTGACACCTAGACTATGCCAGACACACGTGAGTGTGCACACGTGCACACACACACATTACACAGGACTTGTGACCAATGAGTTTTCACCTTGTTGACCATCCCTGCCCCAAATTCCTGCTCTAGCATAATAGTAGCCCACTACTGATTCCTTATGCTTTCGTAGAGATGGATTGATGTATCGGTTAATTTTGCTAAGTATTTCCCATATGTCACTTACCATGATCCTCTGGGGCTCAAACAAAAGAGATACTACCTTCTGTATTTTACAAATGGAGAAACTGAGGCTTAGAGAAATGCTATGGCCTGCCCGTGGCTTCCCAGCAATCTAGAAAGAGTCAGGTCACCTTTTTTCCTGGCTTAGGGCCTCCAGATCTTACTTGAGGGGCTCCAACTGATCCTTCTAAGCACAAAGGAAGAGTCACTCTTCGTCATCACATTGAGCACCAAGTGGAGAATATGGGGAGAGAAACAGACTGTGCCTAAGCACAATAAAAACAGAGACCAAATAGAGAAAGGCCTAATGATGTCACCTCCAACAGCTGAGCATGAAAATGACGCCATGGTTTAATCAGGTACTTGGGTATGTATGGGGCTGATGAATTCTAACATTCAAGCAGGAGGTCATAGTTGGGAAAAAAAGAGAGGGAGGAGAGAGGGGGAGAGAGAGGGGGCGAGAAAAAGGAGAGGGGAGAGAAAGAGGAGAGAGGGGGGAGAGCGAGAACATGCGAGCGCTCTGCGCATGCGCACATGGGAGCATGGGTGCGGAACCGGCTGAGACTGGCCTGATGGAAGAAGGTGGTTTTGGGAAATGCACAAGCGGAGCTGGGGAAGTGAGGTTAGAAGACAGTGGAAGACCAGC